>JAMKCH010001259.1:0-50511 GCA_023653785.1 Ophioderma brevispina
ACATGAGGTAGGGCCTCACTCCTGGGGGCACGGACTGGGGGCCACGATTACTTTGCACCTGTTATGTTTTATGATTGTTGATGTATAACAGAATGGCAGTCAGGTATAATGCATTCATAATTAATTATTTCTTAATCATAAGCCTCCGTTTTCCATATAAACAAAATTATTTAAAAACACATTTGAGAAACAATTGTCTACCACTAGAAGAGAAGGGATAATAGGCCAAGTGTATCTGTCTGGATGGGGCCAAGGATCATACGGTCACGAAACTACGTGGTTAGATGTAGGCTTAGGCGGGCTAGATTCAATTCGGATTGGTTAGTGGATCAAAGGTCCTTGGGGTCATTCAAGTCAAGAATGTCAAGGAATAAACACGGGTTTTGTCAGGGGGGCCGAGGGTCGCACTTCCATTAAAACTTGGGTAGGTGGGTGCCCTTGACCGTCGAAGACCAAATTTTGTATGGTCTGTGGATCAAAGGTCATCAGGGATCATTCAAGGTGAACGGAGGTCAAATGGGGTGTGGTGGTAAACATTGGTGATGGACATGAAACTTGGAGGGTGGGGTTGGGGGTTGATTGTTGATGTCGTAAAACTTTAACAGGTCACCAACAAGGTCAGGTCAGTAGGGGTCATCAAGGTCAAAGGAGATAAACGTTGGTGTATCGGAGATCAAGGGTTGTACGTTCCTGAACCTTGGTCTTCGGCAGGCAAGGGACACCCACCCACCGGTTGGATTGGTTTGTGGATCAAGGTCATAAAGTTCAGTCAAGGTTAAAGGAGGGTCAAATGAGGTAAACATTGGGTATGGACAGGAAAATTGGGAGGGTGGGGTCAATTGTTGATGCCGAAAATGTTAAAGGTCTGACCAAAATTATCTAGATATTATACCGTGGTCGGTCTATCTGTCGGTGTGTCTGACTGCGTCTTTTTTCTGGGAGGACCGAGGGTCACATGGTTCTGAAACTTGGTGGGGGCGAAATGGGTGCCCTTTGACCGAGAACGAAGACCGAGTTTGGTATTGGAGTGGATCAAAGGTCATTGGAGGTAAAAACAAGGTCAAATGGACCCGAGTTATTTCTCAGAGAATGAGGTTGAAACTTGGTGGGTGGGTGCCCCTTAACCATCCGAATACTGAGATTGTTAGGTTAGGGGATCAAACTTGGAAGAACTTGGAGGTTGGGTCGGGTTTTGATGCCCAAAATTTTGAAGGTCGGACACAGGACAAGGTCCTTAGGGTCATTCAAGGTCAAATGAGGTTAACGGTTGTTTCTCGGAGACCAAGGGTTGCACGTTCACCGAAAATTAAGTGGGTGGGTTGCCACACTTGACCGTCGGGTTGTTTTGGTTAGTTGGATCAAAGGTCATCAGGGTCATTCAAGGTCAGAAGAGTCCAAAGGGGTAATCTTGTTGGGGTATTGACAGGAAACTGGGGAGATGGGGTCAGTTTGTGATGCCGAAATTTTAGTCAGGACAAGGTCTTAGGGGTCATTCAAGGTCAAATGAGGGGTTTAAACGTTTGTTTCTCGGAGACGAGGTCGCCGTTCCTGAAACTTGTGGTGGGTGCTCCGTGCCCGGCCGAAGACCAAGGTTGTAATGGTTAGTGGATTTCAAAGTTCATCGGGGTCAAATGAGTCAAATGGAAAATGGTGTATGGACTTGACGGGAGTGGGTGGCGATTTTTACGCCAAAAATCTTAAAGGGCACAAGAAGGTCATCAGGGATGGGGTCATCAAGGTCAAAGGAGATCAAAAGGGTACGTGGGTAAACTTTGTGTAATCACAGACGAAACTGGTGGGTAGGGTCGATGTTTGATGCCAAAATTTGTAAAGGTCCGGACAAGGTCATCAGGGGTCATTCAAGGTCAAAGGGTAAACATTGGGTGTATGGACTTCAAATTGGAATGGCCGGGGTCGATTGTTGATGCCAAACATTTTGAAAGTTTACAGGTCTCAGGGTCATTCAAGGTCAACAGGGGTCCAAACAATTTGGTGTGATGGACATGAAGACACCAAAAACTGGTGGGGATGCCTGAAAAAGTGGGGAATTTGGGCAGGTCATTACCGGGAAATTTGATAATTTGGAGGGAAAGTTTTTACCTGAAAATAAGAAAGAAATACTATAGAATTAAAGGGAAATTTGAAATCTTGGAGGGAAATTACTATCTTAGAGGAAATTTTTATCATATTCCCGGGAATTTTGCATGTTTTACAGCCCTGTGGTGGGCGGGGTGATTGTTGATGCCGGAAAAGTTTAAAGGTCACAACAAGGTCATCAGAACGTCATTCAAGGTCAAAGATGGTCAAATGGGGTAATCTTTGGTAGGGAAATGAACAACTCTGGAGGGTGAGGCGATTTGTTGATGCCGAAAATTTTTAAAAGGCACAAACAAATGTACATTAGGGAGGTCATTCAAGGGTCGAAGGAAAAGGACCCACAAAACTCAAGCGCGATGACTAAAATTAATACAAATATGCATTCCCTACACCACCCAATTGATGGTTACTGCATAATTGATGCACTCGTGGGAAAAGTCTCCTTTTGAAAAAAAACATTTCCCCTTCCCTGCAAAAAAAAATCCTGGGTACGGGCCTGATTATTATAGTTAAAAATTTCTCGTAAGCGACAGATAGAGAAGTTGCAGCTTAATCAAACTCAGTACCGCATCTCAAGGCCTATTGCCCCGGGTCTTCAGCATGGAGATACGTGCAATATCCCAACACGCACGCAAAATGCAAACTGGTGAAATCAAGAAGCAAATATTACATGAAATTTCTCCAATATATATCCAAACTTACGATGCCAACAGGATCCATGGCAACCAGGGTTAACAAAAATTATCTTCTCAATTCACTGGCATTAATTAACGTAAAACGTGGCCCAAATATTTGGCAGAAAAAAAAAGTCGCCCAAAAATTAAAAAGGCTTTTAAGGACAACCCGTACAACAAATAATATTAAAACAAGATAAACTATAAATAATATTGACCACTATCGGTTGGTTTAATAAGAAAACGGAATTATATAAACCTAACAATGAATTTAAACCATCTAGTCTGACATGTGCTATTTAAACTCGCGCTTAGCTGTATAAGTGTTATGCGATACCGACCGCACGTTTGGTACAAAGGAAATACACATTATGAAAACATCAGCGTGAGATGTATGACGCTTACTGTGCCGTCCGTATCGCCATATAACACAAGATACATATCTCATATACGAGTAGCGCGAATTTTCAAATTAGGCCCACATGCGCCACAGACGAAATGCTTTTAATTGTTTATGGTTATATAATTCCGTTTTCCCATGGAAACAATCCATATGTGTTAATAATGGTTTTTATAGCGTTATATTATTGCAAGTTATTCTTGAGACAGGTTCACTTTAAAAATTGAACATAGGGTGCATTCAAACCACCAGCTTTTTATTGTAAGAAAAAAAAAATGACACACGCACACACATAGTACAATGTATTAGAAATGGTATGTTGAATCCACGGGGTAGATTCGCAAAGACCCGTGTGGACTCCAAGGGAATCTCGCCAATATATTTTTGCGCGAGTTAATGGACTAGTCACAAATTTCTTGTAGTACGGCCCTACAGTTTGCAGGAGGAGTCCCCAAATGGCTTAAATCGTAATGCGTAAATGGTCATTACCAATCAAGGCCATTCAGTCACAAACTTAGGAATTTTTGGTGAAGTCAGTTGATGTGAGGGATTATCAAGGATGTCCGATGTCTTAGCGGAGTCCCACAGTGGACTGCGCTGGGATCAGTTTGCGCGAGTCTCTGCAGATGAGCGGACTCGCAGACTCACGCAAAATTTACCCCTGAATTCAGTATTCTGCCACCACATCCAAAACAACATGCAGTTATTCCACTGAGGCTGCTGAAGTCATTGGGTAGTGGCAAAATATAATTTGTTTTTTAAAAATGGCTCTTACAGTATACGGAATAACTTACAAGGTTGTTTTTTGTTGTTTGTGGAGAGAGAGGTTTACAATGACCTTTGAGTTTGATTGCTTTACCTCGCCCGTCGGCTCGCCGACAATGTGAAGATAGAGCAAGGAGGTCCATTACTTTCCGATGATGCTTTGCAACTTAAGGCCCTATTTATAGGACACAAGGTCATGTGTCGTATGGATGGGGTACCTTTGCGTTACAAACAAAAAAATTTGCTGATTTAGCTCCTTTCAGGTTCAGAATGAAAAAGCTCAAAAACTTACAATCTCACACCACAAAAGTATACATTTTCTGAAAGCTTATATTCCAATGAATCAAAAGGTACTAAAAAATGGGTGATATACAGGGTGAGTTAAGAAAATATAATAGGGTGTATCACAAATTACCCAATTTTAACACTACATTGGTAATAATTCCCATTCTTTATGTTTCTGAAATATTTCAATTATAACTTCAGGGTCTAATAGAGCACGCTATGAGCTTGGAAAATTTATAAGTTTACCACCATACAATTGACCGATAGTGATACAGGGGTGTGACAAAAAAGTATAATATTGTAAGTTGAATATTGTGACATTATGTCATTCTGTTAATATCTTAAAAAAATTTGAAATCAATCTTCTTTCTTAATGTCAGTTGTGTCCAAAAAACAAATAAAAACAACTTAGTTCAATAGAGATATTATACAGGGTGTGCAAACACCTTCATAATGGCTACTAATAGTGTGCCACAGTAAATTTATGATTAAAGTAGATTTCAATGAGTATACCAGTAACCCTTTTATATGACATTGAAATAAGTATTTTCATATGGATGTGAACAGCAACAGGGACGTGTCTTACTTGGCATAATGTAACTGGCATAGGGTGTGCAAATTTTAGATCTAGACATAAATCCAGACACATATGCAATAGATTGTTATCATGGCCAGTGTGCGACAACCCAAACATACATAGGTTAAGGAGCTAATAATTAAGCTGGAATACACTCTAATTCAATTCAGAGACCAATTTAAACAATTTTCAACATTGGGTCAAAATATTAGAAGTAGGGTACATTTTAATTGCTATAATTTCAGTGGATAAGATATTTAGCATCAGGTCAGTTAAACCTAATTAGTCATTGTTGTTCTCATTAAATAGTTAATTAAAATATTTAAATATTTACAATGAGAATTTGTACCTTCTGTCAGAATAGAACAAAGTGAGCCCTAAAATTGTCACAAACTCCTGACCACTTTATGACAATACAATTAATAGTGAAAAAATATGGACGCCCTGTAGTTTATACCCAAAAATGTTAATTAATTAGGTATGTAATAAAATGGTAAGTCAACATATCTTGTCCACTAAAACTTAACGAAAAAATGGAACGGAATAATTAGATAAAATGAAAATTGATGCTTTCATGAAGGCTATTTGCGTAAGTAATATCACAAACAAAAACTACTTACAATTATTAGTTTCTCCCATAGAGATGGTACATATACAATAAAGTTATCACTTACCCGCTTATCCACAGGGTGATATTCATTAACATTTGGCATATTTTTCACTTAGTAAATAAGGAATGAACCTTAAATTGTAAAACATATTTGAAAAGTAGAATAATCAGGCTATATAAGAGCCCAAACTGGTGCAATATGACTGAGGATAGCTTTGTGACAGCAAGTTTAATATGAAAGAATAGTTGAAAATTACGTCACCAGCTATTTGGGGGTCCCACCATACGACACATGACCACTTAGGGCCGTATTCTCAATCGATATTTAAATAAATGGTGAGTAGGGCCTAAAACCCAGGTTAAATTTTTAACAAGTCTTGTAGGTACCACGGTATTTAAAGCGCGTAAATAATCTCCACTGAAGTGGGTGACTTCTCCTATATATGACGTGCCGTGTGAATACTGTATATGTCAGACAATGCCTTCCTTATTGTAAATCTATCCAGGAAGCCCACAGGTAATTTCAGAATGTCGCATTTAAAAAAACAATTCAAAATAAAAAAAAAAAAATGCAATATTTTTGTTTGAAATGTCTTTAAAATTGATGGTTAGTTTGGGGTTTTTTTTAAAACTGTTGTATGTCGCAGTGCCGCACTTGCTATTATTTTCAATGAATATAACAGATTACAATATGCATAAAAATAGAAGGCAAAGCAGAAATATGGACAAGAAAGAATCAAATAGATGAGCACTCGGAAAATAAAAGAAAAGAGAAATAAGGAGACAACTGGTCTAACCACAAGTTAACATATACTGAAAATATCGGCATTTTTATGAATCGTGAAGTTAAACACGCCTTAACTACCCCCGGACCAAGTCCAAGTTTAACAACGGTTTTAGGCATGGTTTCACGATGTTGCGTCTAAATTTAAACAGCGTTAAGTTTAACCATACTTTGAGAATCAATGCCGTTTATTTTAGCGGGCGTATATATTGCGATTTACAGTGATTCCGTTACACATCCTTTGAGAATACGGACCTTAATTTTCTAAACCTTTGTAATAAGCTTACACTTTTGAGCTCTTATTGATGTCTAATCCCAACTCCACTGTAAGGGGTTTATTTTATTTTTTTGTATGAACAACGGATGAGGACGAGGTCCGTATGTGGGTCATGAAAACACTCATGACAGATGTTATGACGCTCTTACTCCTCAGGTGCATAAATACCTTTCAACACAAATCATGAGCCTTGTGTCCAATGGATCTGAATTTTATATAATATAACAGATTTTTAATGATTGTAATTGTTCAAGAATTTGGTATGGTCCCAAAAATCATTATATCTAAAATTACACAATTACACACAATATGTTAATAGTTTGATTGTCATCAAGAATGTCCAGTAATGTTCACAAGAAGCTTTGCACTTCACGATGAATGTCCCTCCAGAGCGAAGACTTCAAAAGAATCATCAAAGTCACAATTTAAACCTCTCAGGTAATATTCCCATTGGAATCGTCTTAGTCCTGAAGTAACTTTTGTCCAGCATTTCAAGACTACACGGTTAAATTAAGTCCCCTCGACGATAATAAATCCATTATATCATATCCAAGATAATCAACCACGATTTCTAATCTGGTCCACAATTTGGAATCCAATTTGATTCCCAGCCCTTTCGGCTTCAAAGACGACAGTAGACTAATTACAGAACTCTGCTCGCATTGAATTATAAATCCTGGCACTGTGTGGAGCCTACATCTACCATTATTGTAAATAAATCCAGCTATAACCATACTGCAAAGCTGAATTGCAAACTGCTGACAGCGAGACTTAACTCAATACTCAATTTATACTGACTTCACAAAGATCCCAGTCTAAATAGACCATACAACAGCATCAGCATCATCATAACCTTTGCACTAGCTGACCTAGAACTCCACATAAATTCTTCATCTGAATCCATTACTTCCATATTAGTCCCCCCCCCGCCAACTTCTGTTGGCGAAGGGGGACTATAGAAATGCTCTTCGTCCGTGCGTGTGTGGTGTGTGTCCCACGCGATATCTTTGGATCTAGCAAGCGTGGGTTCCATCTTTGCACATAGATGTATCTCAAGTACGCCTTGCCCTGGATCTGAAGTGGGTCATGTTCAAGGTAAATATGGTCAGAAATAGGGTTAAATGCTACAAACCTTGTAAACTCTGATCTCTTTTTATCTTAATCAAGTATGTGTGTCCATCTTCGCACCATCGATGTCGCCAATAGCGCGATGAGTTCGGCGATGGGTCATGTGGCATCGTCAAAGGTCAAATTGGATCAAAAATAGGTCACATTTGGTCAAAATGGATTAAATTGCTATTTAAGCTTGGCAATTGTGGCAGGTGGATGACACCTGGTGGGTGGTGGTCAACATTCAGTGCCGAAAAATTTGAGGTCATTTCCAGGTCATGCGGGGTCATTCAAGGTCAAATGGAATTAAATTGCTATAGCCCTTGTCAATTGTGGTAGGATGATGAAACTTGGTGTGTGGGTGCAGACATTAGTGGCTGAAAATGTGAAGTCATTTCAAGGTTATGCTGGGTTCATTCATTCAAATGGTATAAAATTGCTAACCCTGTCAATTGTGGTAGGATTATGAAACTTGGTGGGTGTAGTCAGCATTCACTGCCAAACATTTCAAGGTCATTTCAAGGTCAGTGGGGTCCATTCAAGGTCAACCACTAAGTAGGTGTAGGATGATGAAACTGGTGGGTGGTGGTCCATATTCAGGCCACAAAAATTAAGGTCATATCAAGGTCATGTGGGGTCATCCAAGGTCAATCACTAAGTAGTGGTAGGATGATGAAACGTTGGTGGGTGGTCACATTCAGTGTCCAATAATTTTGATGGTCATTTCAAGGGCATGAGGGGTCATCCACTGTCAAATCCTACACATAGTAGTCTGGTGATGAAAACTGATGGGTTAGTAAGGCATTCCATTGCTGAAAATTTGAAAGGCATTTCAAGGTCGTGCCCCGCGGGCATAGTCGTTTAGAGTTACGTCGAAACGATGTTGGCGCGTCGAAACAGGTCGAAGGTTTTATAATTTACGTCGAAAATGCAAATTGAATCGACGTTTTAAGAACGACGTCAATCGATTTGCATTTTCGAGATAAATAGTGTGTAAATTTCTAAAAACTCGCGTTTTTCTACGTTCCAGCGTCGATGCTCACTGGGTTGGTTTATTCAAGGTCAACTAACTCCCCATGTGGTAGTTCATGAAACTTTGTGGATTTGGTCCACATTTCTAAACCAAAATTGTGAAGGTCATTCAAGGTCAAGTAGGGTCATCTAAGGTCAAGTAACTACAAGGAGTTGTATGGTCAATGTAGGCAACAATTGATACCGTCAAATTGCACTGCTATTGCCGCAGCCTCAGTGGTTTGAGAACCACTTAATTTCCATCACAATTCTCCTGTGAATCTTAAAATTATATTTCCCTCCATTTACTGTTGCGACGGGCGGGGGACCTTTGTGGTTCGAGAACACGCCTTGTATAACTTTGGTGGGGGAATTCCCTGATGTTACACTGTTCTGATCTCAAAGCATAAACAGTTGACTCAGTTACTAATTTTTAGCATTCTTGGGGAATTCCCCACTTCCCTTATTGTTGCAATCTAATCAGGTGCACTTAGCAAAACAAACTAGGGGATTCCCCTTTCTCTCTTTTGTAGTAAACAAAATATGTTTCCCCGTTAAAACTTTTCTCAAATACAATTGAGAATAATATTTTTCAAAGTTTAATCAAAATGAGCCATATAACACAGACCACATTAAGCACCCAAAGGTTTGTGGTTTGCACTCCGTATTGCTGTAATTTTCTTTTGATATTTTGGGTGAGTTGCTATGTTGAATGAGGCTTGGCCACGCCACCCCCTGCTCCATGCGATGATTTGCAGAGTTTGAAAAGCCTGGTTGCCAAAATAAGTTTTGTGCACTTATCTTTCATCATGAAATACCCATGGACAATCTGCAGTTGTGCTAAAATACCATTTTCCTGTTCTCGTAAAAAAAGGGGGGGTAGGACAGGATCTGCTCGAGTGGGCATGGGGATTTCCATGCCTACGAAAAAGATGCTCCATGGACAAGTTGTTCAGTGGACCATATCTTGGAAACCACTCAACAAAGGAACATTATTTTCAGGCAAGATGTTCAATTTCCATTTTTAGATAAAATAAAATTCATCTCAAATTGAAGAAAGTGGAAAACATATCACTTCATTTGGTGAAGTTTTTATTGGGTCACCCTTTTAAAGAAATACCTAAAGAGAAAAAATAAAGCACCAGATGGGTTTCATGGTCACTGGAGTATTCTTTGAAAGACAATACACCATTTTCATGCTTAATATTTTTTCATAGCAGTGGGCGATTTGATGAAGCCGCCCTTTTATTTTTACGCTATTGTTTTACCACAAGCTGTGAACTTCGCTGTGCCCTTCGTGTTCTCACCGAAGTTCACAAGGAAGGTTTGTGTCAGATGGGCTGAATTCATGAATCTTTTGCTGGCTTTCGGTGCGCATTGTAAATATGGCATAGGGGAAAAAATGGCAGCTCGTTGCTGTTCGTCGTGTACAAATTGTCGGAATCATCTGACTACTCCAATGACCATGAAACCAGCTTGAAAAAAGATCCATGCCCAATGAATTCCTTTAAAACATGCCATGAACAACAAACTACTAGTTATAAGTTTTAATTTTGTTTTCTTTCAGGGGAGTAATGGCGAAGGTAACTAAGGTCATGCAGTGCTCTATCTGCAATGACCCATCGCAAAAGAAGAACTATTGCCACGACACCCTCTTGCCATGTTTGTAAAACTTTGTATCAAAACGCAACTTTACAAGTTTTTCGAAGCCTCTACTTCTATCAGACAAACTTGGAATCATTTGATTAGTGTGTAACTTGTCTGAGGAACGTTACAAAGGTAAGATTTTTGCTGATCCCCCAAGATGAGGCACCCAGTGAAAGTTCTTCCGGCATTCCAATAGTATGATCCTCATCAAGGAAAGAACGCAGCTGTTTCAGGCCAGAGTAAGACCTTCACATCTCAAACTGAGACTCTTCCGTCATCTTCTGTAAGCGCCCCATGCCGACTGAAAAGCAGAGAAGAACAATGCATCTGTTTCAGACCAGGTAAAACCGTAACCTCTCAACATGAGGAATCTTCCGTCATCTTCTGTAAGCACTCCCAGTGTCCGACTTGCAAAAGCGAGAGAAGAATATAGCTGTTTCAGACCAGAGTAAGACCGTAACACCAAACTGAGACTCTTCCGTCGCCTTCTGTAAGTGCTCCCAGTGTCCGACTTGTAAAAGCAGAGAAGAAACTGCATCTGTTTCAGGCCAGAAATAGGGTTAAATTGCTACAAACCTTGTAAACGCGATATCTTTTTATCTAAGCAAGTATGTGTGTCCATCTTCGCACCATAGATGTCGCTCAAGTAGGCGGCGGATGAGTTCGGAGATGGGTCATGTGGCATGGGTCAAAGGTCAAATATGGTCAAAAATAGGGTCAAATTTGGTCAAAAAATGGGATTAAATTGCTATAAGCCTTGGCAATTGTGGCAGGATGATGAAACCTGGTAGGTGTGGTCAACATTCAGTGCTGAAAAATTTGAAGGTCATTTCAAGGTCATGCGGGGTCATTCAAGGTCAAATGGAATTAAAATTGCTATAGCCCTTGTCAATTGTGGTAGGATGATGAAACTTGGTGGGTGTGGGCAACATTAGTGCTGAAAAATGTGAAGGTCATTTCAAGGTTATGCTGGGTCATTCAAGGTCAAATGGAATAAAATTGCTATAACCCTTGTCAATTGTGGTAGGATGATGAAACTTGGTGGGTGTGGGCAACATTAGTGCTGAAAAATGTGAAGGTCATTTCAAGCTCATGTGGGGTCATTCAAGGTCAAACCACTAAGTAGGTGGTAGGATGATGAAACTTGGTGGGTGTGGTCAGTATTCAGTGCCAAAAAATTGAAGGTAATATCAAGGTCATGTGGGGTCATCCAAGGTCAAATCGCTAAGTATGTCGTAGGATGATGAAACTTGGTGGGTGTGGTCAACATTCAGTGCCGAAAATTTTGAAGGTCATTCAAGGTCATGCGGGGGTGTTTCAAGGTCAAATGGAATTAAACTTCTAGAGCCCTTGTCAATTGTGGTAGTATGATGAAACTTGGTGTGTGGGGCACATTTATTGCTGAAAAATGTGACGGTTCATTTCAAGGTTATTAGCTGGGTCATTCAGGCAAACCTGGATAAATTGCTATAAAGCTTGTCAAATGTGGTAGGATTATGAAGCTTGGTGGGTGTAGTCAGCATTCCCTGCCAAAAAATTGAAGGTCATTTCAAGGTCATGTGGGTCATTCCAGGTACACCACTAAGTAGGTGGTAGTATGATAAACTTGGTGGGTGTGGTCAGTTTCAGTCCCCCAAAAAAATTGAAGGTATATCAAGTTCATGTGGGGGTCAATCCAAGGTCAAATCACTAAGTATGTGTTAGGATGATGAAACTTGGTGGGTGTGGTCAACATTCAGTGTCAATACTTTTGATGTCATTTTCAAGGGCAGTGGGTCATCTAAGGTCACATCCATACATCTAGTAGTATGGTGATGAAAACTGATGGTGTAGTAAGCTCATTGCTGAAATTGTGAAAGGTCTTTTCAAGGTGCGTGCCCGGCGGGCATAGTCGTTTAGAGGACGTCGAAACATGTTGGCACGTGAAAACAAGTTGACGTTTTTTATAAATTTACGGCGAAAATGCAAATTGAATCGAAGTTTTAAGAACGACGTCAAAATCGATTTCAGCAACCACTTTCGACATAAATAGTGTGTAAATTTCTAAACTCTTGACGTCTTTTTGACGTTCCAGCGTCGTTGCTCACTGGTGGTTATTCAAGGTCAATACCCACCATGTGTGTACTCATGAAACTTTGTGTGGATGATGGTCAAACCCATTTCTTCTACAAACCAAAAATTGTGAAGGCATTTCAAGGTCAAGTAGGGTCATCTACGTCAAGTAACACAAGTATTTGTATGGTCCAAGTAGTCAACATTGATACCGTCAAATTGCACTGCTATTGCAGCAGCCTCAGTGGTTTGAAACCACGTATTTTCCATCAAATTCTCTTCATGCTGTGATATAAAATTATATGTCCTCCATTTACTATCGCTACGGGCGGGGCCTTTGTGTTCGAGAACCGCTTGTATCTTTTGTGGGGAATTCCCTGATCTTACAATGTTTCTATCTCAAAGCATAAAACAGTTGAGTCAAGCTACGAATTTTAGCATTCTTGGGGAATTCTCCCCACTTCCCTTATTGTGCAATCTAAACAGGTGCACTTAGCAAAACAAACTAGGGTATTCCCCTTTCTCTCTTTTGTAGTAAACAAAATATTTTTCCCGTGAGAAATCTTTTCTCAAATAAAATTGAGAAAATAATATTTTTAAAAGTTTAATCAGAAAAATGGAGGCCATATAACACAGACCAACATTAAAGCACCCAAAATGGTTTGTGGTTTGCACTCCGTATTGCTGTAATTTCTTTTGATATTTTGGGTGAGTTGCTATGTTGAATGAGGCTTGGCCGCCACCGCCTGCTACATGCTATGATTTCAGATTTGAAAAGCCTGGTTGCCAAAATAAGTTTTGTGCACTTATCATTCCATCATGAAATACCCATGGACAAATCTGCAGTTGTGCTAAATACCAGTTTTCTGTCTTGTAAAAAAAAGGGGGGGTAGGACAGGATCTGCTCGATTGGGCATTGGGGATTTCCATGCCGAAGAAAAATGATGCTCCATGGACAAGTGTTCAGTGGACCATATCTTGGAAACCACTCAACCAAAATGAACATTTTTTTCAGGCAAGATGTTCAATTTCCCATTCTTTATGATAAAATAAAATTCATATTAAATTTAAAGAAAGTGGAAAAATATCACTTTCATTTTGGGTGAAGTTTTTATTGGGTCACCCTTTATAAAGAAATATCCCTAAAAGATGCACCAAATGGGTTTCATGGTCACTGGAGTATTCTTGTGAAGAAAACACCATTTTCATGCTTAATAATTTTCATAGCAGTGGGCGATTTGAGGAAGCTGCCATTTATTATTTACGCTATTGTTCTACCACAAGCTGTGAACTTCGCTTGTGCCCTTCGTGTTCTCACCGAAGTTCGCAAGGATGAGGTTTGTGGCAGATGGGCTGAAGTCATGAATCTTTGCTGGCTTTCGGTGCGGCATTGTAAATATGGCATAGGGGAAAAATGGCAGCTTTTGTTGCTGTACAGTCGTGTACAATTGTCGGAATAATTCTGGACTACTCCAATGACCATGAAAACCATCTTGAAAAAAAGATCCATGCCAATGAATTCCTTTAAAAAAATGCCATGAAAGCAACAAACTACTATTAATAAGTTTAATTTTGTTTTCTTTCAGGGGAGTAATGGCTAAGGTAACTAAGGTCATGCAGTGCTCTATCTGCAATGACCCATCGACAAAAGAAGACTATTGCAAGACACCCGCTGGCAATGTTGTAAAACTTTGTATCAAAACACAACTTACAAAGTTTTCTCGAAGCCTCTACATTCTGAATCAAAGACAAACTTGGAATCATTTGGATTAGTTTGTAAAACTTGTCTGAGGACGTTACCAAAGGTAAAGATGTTGCTGATCCCCCAAGATGAGGCACCCAGTGAAAGTTCTTCCGGCATTCCAATAGTAATAGATTCCTCATCAGAGGAAAAGAATGCAGCTGTTTCAGGCCAGAGTAAGACCTTAACATCTCAAACTGAGGATCTTCCGTCATCTTCTGTAAGCGCTCCCAGTGTCCGACTTGCAAAAGCAGAGAAGAAAAATGCATCTGTTTCAGACCAGAGTAAAACCGTAACATCTCAAACTGAGGATCTTCCGTCATCTTCTGTAAGCACTCCCAGTGTCCGACTTGCAAAAGCAGAGGAGAAGAATATAGCTGTTTCAGACCAGAGTAAGACCGTAACATCTCAAACTGAGACTCTTCCGTCGCCTTCTGTAAGTGCTCCCAGTGTCCGACTTGCAAAAGTAGAGAAGAAAAATGCATCTGTTTCAGACCAGAGTAAGACCTTAACATCTCAAACTGAGACTCTTCCGTCGCCTTCTGTAAGTGCTCCCAGTGTCCGACTTGCAAAAGCAGAGAAGAAAAATGCATCTGTTTCAGACCAGAGTAAGACCGTGACATCTCAAACTGAGACTCTTCCGTCGCCTTCTGTAAGTGCTCCCAGTGTCCGACTTGCAAAAGTAGAGAAGAAAAATGCATCGGTTTCAGACCAGAGTAAGACCGTAACATCTCAAACTGAGGATCTTCCGTCATCTTCTGTAAGAGCTCCCGGTGTCCGACTTCCAAAAGTAGAGAAGAAAAATGCATCGGTTTCAGACCAGGGTAAGACCGTAACATCTCAAACTGAGGATCTCCCACCATCTTTTGTAAGAGTTATCTGTGGAAAACGAGAAAAAATCATACCAGCATCCATTTGGAAACAAGTTCAAGAACAACTTACCAAAAATGCTGCAGCCTCCTCAGCCCTTGGAGATGCTTTATTCAACCAACTTCAGTCAGTATCCATGGAAACAGACGATATTAATCCAAGCATTGAGAAAACATCAGAGAAGAAATCTGTTGAGCTTTTAAGGGTACGGATTTGGAAAAAAGCCCCTCTGAAATCAAAATCAAATCAAATACTTATGGGTAGAACACCAGTTCAGAGTTTTTTAAACAAGAAAAATCTAAGTTTATCCAAAAAGTTACAAAAGGTGGAGAAATTAACTGGCAAGATAACTCAGAAATCAGGAGGACAAGTGAAAAAAAGGAAACCAGGTCTGGTGAAAAAGAGGAAATCGGAAGGTCTGGAGAAAAAGAAATCTGAAAGTCTGATGAAAAGAAAGAAATCAGAAGGTCCGGTGAAGAAGAAAAGGGAAAGGAAGAAGAAACTGCAAATACTTCAAGAAGATCTGCCAGAGAAAGTACCAGAATTATCAACAACAATCAAATGTAGTTGGTGTTCCACATATGCACGAGGTCAAGGTTTCAGCTATACCAAATTTGGCATAAAACATCCAATAAAAAAAGCTAGAGTGCTAACATATCGGATGGCAGACTTAAAAAGGAAGACCCTTGAGGGATACTTGTGTACCGATTGTGTCCAGTTTGTGTCGGTAGGAAGAGAACCACCAGAGAAGGTCTGTAAAGAGAAAAAAGATGGCCAAGTAAAGGTAAGAAAAAGCAGTGGTGTGTGCAGGATCTTTTGAGTGGACAGGGGAAGATGGGGACACAAGATTAATTTTCCCTTGAATGAACAGTAAATAAAATGTTTTACGATAGAGGCGTCCAAATCTTCCCGATTTTACATAAAATGTGCAATTTCTAGTATCAATGTAATTTGGGTCATTTAATCAGTTTTAAATGGAACGATTTGGGGCAAGACACACTCAAAAAAGTGTATTTGGGCAAAGAAATGTAATTTTTAACCTAAAATCCATTTTTTACTGCAAACGTAACATATTTTGATGGACACAATAAGGCTTTTCACACTGAGCCGGTGATCGATCGACTTTTGCGATCGATCGCCGTTTTTGAAGACTAGTGCAGCCATTTTCTGACTACTAGACGCACATGCGCAATAGCGCCTTAGTTACGATGTAAACGTTTTCCAAAGTAAGGATTTAATGAGCTGCTGCTCTCACGAAATACTTCTTTTGAGGCATTTACGGTAGTGGTTGTAGTTGACTTTTTAAATGCTGAGGTACATGGCCATCTTTTAAATGATATGGCTTGTCACCTTGGTTTGTTTCTGCACAGTAATTGTGAGTTTTCCGTTCATGAAATTGAACGGACTGAGTAAGGAAATTCAACATGGCGGATAGACTCTTACGTAAGTGCATTTATTGGACGACTGTGTGCTGTTATTTGAGGAAGCACAACAGCGATATGTGTGTCAGAGTTTGCGAAGTATTATAATGAATTTGGTGGCTGGTTATCAGCTGGTTAAAGACGGCTCTTCCACTGTGATTTTTTGGACTTGCACGCACGCACGAACGAACGGTGGCTGGTTTGAAGTCTACAGATAGCGATCGATCGCAAAAGTCGATCGATCGCCGGCTCAGTGTGAAAAGCCTTAATATGTCCGCCAAATGTAACATTAGCAACAAACAAGATGATTTTTGACCTACTTTTTGTGAGAGGATTTCATTTTTTGATGTATTTTAGGACACTTATTCATATCAAGCCAATTTTCAAACTATCCTGTTTCAGATCGATTTTTACAAACAAAATACTGTTTTTCAGGCGAATGTTACATTTGATGGGCAAAAATGGGAAAATTGTGTCCATCAAAAAGTGTAACATTCACCCCTCAAAAAGTCTCATATCTTGAAAACTACTTGTTGTAGGCAACTCAAATTTGTACCAAATTTTGCTTTTGTGAATTTCATGAGTTTAAACAGGTAAAAACATCTAAGTGGCTAAACAAAAATAGTACTGAAAAATGTGTTTCTAGATAAGGCCAAACTACTGGACCCCTCTCTCGTGAAACATGCCAAATGTTTAAAGCTAGTGTTGACCTTAATTGTAGGCTTTAATATTAATATGATTCTTCATTAATGGATCTTTTCCCTGGACTAGAAAACCAAAATGGGGGAACGTTCCCTGCCCCTTTGCGCATGCCACTGAGAAAGATCATCACTAGGAGTTACAATAAGCTCATCTACCAAGAACACAGTTCAGTGGGTTGTACTTGTACATACATTGACATGAGCTGACCTTGTGTGATCTGGGTATCATATAATATACAAAAAAAACGGGTGTATTTTCTAATACATTGGTGAATGAAAGCTACTGAACTGTGCCAAGGGAATTGAGATTGTACTCGCTCATCTCCATTTTGTATGCACCACCACATATTTCAGCTACAGAGGGTAAATTTATCGTCAGATATTTGGAGCTGCTATGGCAGCCCTGTGGGTGCACTCCTGGCTGATCTATTTATGGAGTGGCTAGAAAGAGAGGCCATTGCAACATCACCTCTGGAGTGTAAGCCCAGATTATGGTGTCGATACGTTGAAGATGTGCTAGAAATAATAAAGAGAGGCAGTACTCAAACTCTAACTGACCACCTCAACTCCGTTGATCCGACAGGGAACATCAATTTCATGTACAAGGAAGAAGATCAGGGTAGAATCTCCTTTCTTGATACATTAATTGTTAGGAAAGAAGATGGATCACTGAAATTACTTGTCTATAGAAAAAAGACACACACTGATCAGTACATGATAGATGGTAAGACAAATTTAAATGATTGTACAGATATATAGAAGCTATATTTTGATTGGTTGTTCAGAGGAGGTATCATGCTAAATCATTTGAAGAGCCAATCAGAGATACTGTAAGAAAGGTGGTAGACCTCAGGGGTTAACAGATGTTTCACTATGAGCTAGTAAAATCTCAATTCCCTTGGCACAGTTCAGTACCTTCCATTCACCAATGTATTTAGAAAATACACCCCCCTGGTTTTTGGGTATGATACTCAGATAACCCAAGATCACACAAGGTCAGTTCATGTCAATGTATGTACAAGTACAACCCACTGAACTGTGTCCTTGGTGGATGAGCATATTGTAATTCATAGTGTTTGTAGTGAGATTTTTAATTTGTCACGTCATTAAAAGTTTTTGACAATGCCATTCATGCTGAGAGGTTGTATGTGTATCCAGGAAAATCAATATGATGTAACTTAATGGATAATTTCCAAAATTTTAAATTGAATTTTCATATGGCATGGATTGAGGTCAACATTTTTGTATGGCTTTCCCTAAAGGAGAATTGTCATTCATTAGATTTAATATGTTCTTTGATGCGAACCTTTTGTACATTAAATGCCGACTCAGAGATTTTTTGAGGAGGGCGCCCTCAATTTTCAAACAAAAATGTGTTTTTTGCATAATGCTCGTCCACTGTGTGAAATAGCTAAGCTCAAATCAAAGTCCTTCATATAGAAAATCATAACTTTGTTATAAATTTCCAGATCTGGAATTTTAGTTATACACGGTATCCTATGGCACTGTATGCTACATTTAAATATTTTCTACAAGGAAACAAAAAATCTGATTCATCTCAAACTTTGGAATTTGCCATTTTAGGTGACTACCTTTAGTTCTAGTTTACTATTTTTAATAAATACACATAAAATTTCAAAAATCTCTGAGTCAGCCTTTAACAAAACATGTTATATGGCATGTATGCAAGAAAGAACTCATTGATTGCCAGATTTGCCACAGCTATATTGTTACAGTCAAACCAGTTTTATTGGTTAGATTGAATTATATGGATTCAGTGACCAAAGCACAGAAATATGGTACAAAGACATGAATCCGTTGAATCTCGCAGATCATCACCCATGATGATCATAAAATACTATATATTTACTGAAATCAAAAGGGGATCATGAAATTCAAATTAATAAAATAACAAATCTACTCTACTAAATATTTAGCTTTTTAAATATCTGTATCAACACATCTGAATGAAATTATACCCTCGACAATATGCTTGAAGTGACAAATAAAAAATCAGACTAAGAATTTTATAATAGAAAATTTATGATTTCAATTATTCAGAAACTTTTGGCAATGCAAGTAAAATTTTGCAATTTACATAAAGAATTTTTGCAATAAAAATATCTTTCCTTTTCCAATAAAGGAATTATGTACGTGCTGTTGCTGTCGACAAAGTATAAAGACCAGAGAAGATTGCAGAGCTCTTTTTGATTCTATTCACTGTGATCGCTTGGAGAAGGAACTAAAAATTTCCATCCCGACTTTGGATACGTCATCTCAGATGTTCGTTTGTATAGAATGTGTGTCTGCTCTGAGGGCAATGGAAACCTATCAGAAATCCATGTTAGACAACAAAAAACAGCTTCAAAAGGCAAGAATCCAGGTTGTTAAGGCTGAAGAACAGGGACATTTGGATGAGTGTGTTCCAGGAAACGGGAAATGTGAATCTTCTGAGGAAAGTGGTACTTCAGTGAAAGATGTTGATGACAAGAAAGTCACTGGTGGCAAGAATAATGATACCAGGCATGTGCAAGAAAGTGATGTGCTGGAAGGGAGATGCACCAAAGATACTGGGGCTTTGAAAAAAGAAGTAACTGATGAAGATATGATTTTGGCTCAGGAATCCAGTGAAGATAACCAGCACACCGAGAAAGAGAAGGAAAAGCCAGATCAGCATCCTCCAGGTGATGTTGCTGAAATAAATGACAATGTGACGTCTGGTGACACAACAGGGAAATCCAAGGTAGGTATACTTATATCAGGGGTGTCCAACCTTTTTGATGAAGGGACCGCATTGGTTGAACCCACAACTATTGCAGGCTACAAGCAAGTAATGAGGGGAGGGGCTCAAGTTTGCTTTATGACGTGCCTACGAAAATCTGGAAGTAGGACCCACCAATTTTTGCTGAAAAGGGGACCATAGCTACACCGAAGATAAAGATTTTGGAGCACATTTAACATAAATTTTCATAGCAAATTTTGAAGAACTTTAGCTTCACTTTGAAGAAATTGGACTAATTTTCCCATAATATTAAGAAAGTTTTGGTATTAGATTGATGAAATTTGACAAATTTTCCAATGATGTTTAGAAAAGTTTGGTTTCAGATTGAGGAAATTGAATTAATTCAAATGACATTCTTTTTAAATCTATTGTAGCAGATATTTTTTCATTTTATTTTTTCTGGGAAGTTCCTCGCGGGCCGCATGTGAGCTCTCAGCGGGCCGCAGGTTGCACGGGCCGCAGGTTGGACACCCCTGACTTATATCATTGATTTAAAGGGACACACATGCCATTTATTCGGACATTGAAATGGGCCATTACTGAAATCACTTCCACAATTTGAATACACTTTGGGGTGTTCACATTTTGTAAAGAACCATTAAAACAGCATGAGTTGCAGGCAATTCGTGCCATGACAAATCAAGATGTTGACATCCCTGCCAGAATTTCTGGGGGGGGGACTTGTATTCAAAGGTAGATGTGATGTGTGAACATGGACTTACAAACTGCACCCTAATCAAGTATTTCCACCGATTAAAAAACATACCCTAAACAAGTATTTTTCTGTTTTGCTACCCTAAAGCAATGCATTGTGTCGTTAGGCCTAATATAGGCCTATACCCTTTATTATCTTGCTTTGCTTTAACACTTCCGATTTACAGTATTTTTGATGGTTTTGGTTTCTGCTTAAGCCTTAAAGGGGCATTTCGTGATCCACAGCCTCGTCCCCCGACTACCTAAACAATGTTGAGATTT
The DNA here is from genome assembly GCA_023653785.1 of Ophioderma brevispina. NCBI lineage: Eukaryota > Metazoa > Echinodermata > Ophiuroidea > Amphilepidida > Ophiodermatidae > Ophioderma > Ophioderma brevispina. The sequence goes on from JAMKCH010001259.1 coordinate 20,780, forward strand.
TTATATCATCTGAACCATTAGCCTTAGTAATCCATGTGTGCCCAATCTTACGTGCAAATTTGGTCGCATCTGTAAGAAATTAGCAATTTTGTATTTTCTGTCCGTAAACAGACAGAAAGTACAGCACAGTAGCCTATGGACCGTGGGAAACGAGTAATTACTCATAACACAAAACTGCAAGATCGGGATCAGCTCAAATTTTGAGAATAAGCTTTTCTCAAGTATATCTAGTGATCAATGAGTAAAACAGAAGGTGCTGGAATCACGAAATGCACCTTTAATGCGAACTTATTAATACCCTAAAACGTGTACGTCACAGTTTCAGGGTTAAAAAACATACACTTTTTTCCATATTTTGCTGTTTTGACACCCTAATCAATGTACGCATGTATATCACCAGTTGGTATAAATGGACCCTTTTTACGTGTTTTCTTGTTTACGCATCATATTCACCTTTGAATACAAGTGGCCCCGGGCAGAATTTACTGTGTTTCTAGCATGTTTTTTGACACACAATTAAACATCATTCAGAGATTGTACTTTGCCTTGTAGTATGATATTGATCTGACAAGCGAAAGGTGGATTAGCCAGGATTAGCACATGTACATTTAGAGAGTCGTGGAGTGGCAAATTGTGTGAACACATATTTGAATACGGAATAAATCGCTATCTCATCTTAGTGGCGCTGTTCTGCGCAGTTCACGCTCCATAGAAAAACGTATTCACAAATTTGGCAGTCCTCTGTGGTGTTTAGTAATTAATGGCCTGTGAGCTGATGACTGCATGCTTTTCAAGTTTGATAAGTAATGTCAGCATCCTTGGCTGTCTGTGGCAGATAAGTGAAGCTTACAAGGAAAATAATATTAGTTACTCCTCCCTCTTTTACAAAATGTAAACACCCAATTATTTTAAAATTCATGGAAGTGATTTCAGTAAGGGTCCATTTCATTATGTCTCAATATTTTTTCTAATATTATATAGAAGCTCGGAGAAACTGGCAAGCATTGAATTATTTTAAAATAAGATGAAAAATACAGTCTGGAACCCAGTCCTCGCTATCTATCCATGAGATTTACCACTAGACCACAGAGGATTCTGTTTACGTAGATACCAGTGAATATTTTTCTATGCCATTGTGTCTGTGGCATCAGTTATGCAAGGTTGTTTGATTTAAAATATAAATTAAGTATTGGATCCCTCTCATGTGAAATGTTTTGAGGTGACCTCATGTGACCTTGGTGACCATGTGACCTTTGGCCCCATTCACAAACTGCGACGGCAGACAACATTGCGGTCGAGGGACCGCGATGTATTTTTAAAGGGAGATGGCCCGATTTAAGTCTATAAGCTTTTGATCGAATGGCCTTCATCCCAAAACCCCATCTGTAAAGTTTCACGCCGATATTTCAACCCGTTTTAATGTGAGAGCTAAAACGTGATTTTGCAATCCCCATAGCGTACTGTATAAAATTAATATTGGTCGACCAAAAAGGGGCACATTTTCGCTCATAACATCCAAACCAAACATCCTTTAGCCCTAAGATTTCACAGGGTAAATGAGAAAAATAGTAGCTTTCCTCTGATACCAAAATTTTGACCACTTCCGGTAAAATCTGGGGTCCCTGGGGACGAGGCTATTAGCAATCGGGCCATGGACCTTTAATATTAAACATGCTTATTTTTTAACTCCGCCACACACACACACACACACTTGAAAATGTTTTGGTTCTTTTTTGGCTGGCACTGTCTCAGTTGGAGGCCGATTTTCATTTAGAGAAGATGTCAAAATGCTCACGATGATGAATTGCTTCAAATGAAATACGTACTTTCTAAGAAGAAAACCACTTTATGCTTTATTGCAGAAGATTCATGTATGAAAATAGGCATTCAGCTTATGAAAGCTTATCATCCATGCACGTCTTGGTGACAATCGGACATATCGTCACAGGGCTTCGCCCATAAATAGGAATCAACATATAAGGTATCCTGACGTACGAGAGTCATTGTGATTTTCAATAATTGTCGGGAAAATTGTTAACGGTTGAAAGGTAATAGAATCATTGGGTGTTCTGCCGGCAAAGTGTCCGAAAGTCAATCAGAATTCAATTGCATTTTCAACGTCTTATGCCAGGAAACCATCGAAGTCAATCGAAATCAATGACCAGCATGTACGCTCTACTTTTGGTGTGCAATGGGACCTTTGACACATCTGCTAAATCGAGGGCCAAAGTAAGTCCAAGCCGGTTGGCAGGTGGAACAAAATGGCGGGGTAAACTCGTGTTTACGGGCAGTGGATGTCTTAAAGTCAATCAGAAGCAATTGGGTTTTCGCTGGAAAAGGCTAGTGAGACAAGTTATTCTTCATCGAGGCTATAAAACTGTCATGCTGTGAGCAATGTGGTGATGCAGTACCTAAAACTAGGGATTCGCGGTTCTCGACTTTGGCCCTCACTATATTCAAAGGAATATAAGCTGTGGTCCTGCACAGTTAATCTCCAACTTAATCTCACGTGACCGTGCATATGACCTTTGACCTTATCAACAAATGAGGGATCCCATGTGCACCGACTCAAGTTTGAACTTCAACTTGACCTAACATGACCTTTGATTTTGGCATATGACCTTTGCCCTTCGCACAGACCTGGATTTCATAACATATGGAGGGGATCCCTTGGTTGCATTTATGAAACAAGTTTGGTTCCAATTGAACTTCATCTTTTCATTGAGGTCAATTTAAAAAAAAAAATAAAAGTTAGTGACACAAATCGCCACATCACCCACACGCCACACCACACCATGACACGAGATTGCTAGTGGTCCTGCCAGCTATAGCTGGCGGCCCACAAAAAAGTATAGGAAATCGCAAGGGTTTAGGCTATTTGTCAGTTGTCTTGGTATAAGTTGTAACCTGGCCAAAGCTAACATGTGGCAGCGATTGCCAAAGATGGGGTATTCTTGCACTAAACCATAGATATATAGCATCTGTACTTACAGCCAAGAGTAGGAGGTCTTTTTTTTTTTGGATAAATTGACTTTTTCAATCAAAACGTCAGTAAAATCAATAGCTAGTGAGAATTCATGCATGGTAAATTGCATTAACATTATGCTTATCCTTTGCTGTTGTTGTGAACGTCTTTCTGTAGGTGAGAAAATATAAACAGCATTCGGTACACCATTGTTACAACTGTGATAGACCGTTCGGCAGACACCCCTCAAATCATCAACTCATCCACTCGCTATCCGAAGTACCGGCAGCCTTTATCATGATGTATGACCTCAACATAAAGGTGAGGAATAACAACACGATGTTAGTGCCGATTTATATTGGCTGCCAAAGCCGATACCATTTATTGTAAGTGGAGAACGTGGCCAGAGGACGAGTTCTTCCATGCAAAAATAATGTTGTCGCGGGTTGCCGGTTTCAATTCGTCGTAAAAAGAGTTCCCAAAATTATACCTTTATTCTCATTCTTAAATAGCTTTTAACGTAATCTTTAACCCAATTTCGCGATACTTTACGGCTTAAATGCAACAAGAAAGGACTGCCACCTCCCATTGACAACAATCGAACAACCCGTGAACGCAACAATCATACGCAACAACACGCAACGTTGGCAGGCGCACACGAACATAGCAAAACGCGGTATGACGCGAGCGCTTCAACCTAAAAAGAACGTCAATACGCAGCACGTACTACCTGGGTTCAATTGGCTACATCAGCCAATGAAATTGCTTACATTTTCACAGCTGTTTAAGAATCTATATTCGTGTTGAGAGGTTGCACATTTATCCCGCAAAATCAAAATGCCACTTTTACGTGGCGTGGATTGAGGCCAACATTCTTGCATGGCTTCACCTGCCATTCTTAAGATTTAATCTGTTCATTGATGTGAACCAGTAACCTCTTGATGAACATACATTTTTGGGTGTTTCCATAAGGTGACCCACTCTTAGCTGACACACATTTTCTGACACACATTTTTACCAGATTATACAGTGAAATAATGTCTTGTTTAATTTTTGTGTCGCCTGCCCTGAGGCAGGAAGACACATAGGGATCACACACATAGGGATCACTTTGTCCACTGTAGTTGTTGATGTCTGTTGTTGATGATGTCTGTTGTTGATGTCTGTTGTGAAAAAGGGTTAACATTTGCCTGTAATATCCACATACTTTGATGGATTTAAACCAAGCTTGGGTCACAGGTGCAATATGGCATCCCCCATTTGTTGATGAGGTCAAAGGTCACATACCGGGGTCAAAGGTCATGTGAGGTCAAGTTGTAAAATAGGCTGAAAATGTAAAATTGACCTCATTTGAAAAGTTTAAGTTCAATTGGAACCAAACTTGGTTTATGGAGTTTACATGCAAGCCCTCATTTATGAGGTCAAAGGTCACATATCAAGGACAAAGGTGATGTTAGGCCTATCATTCACAAACCGCGACGGCAGGCGACACAAGCGGTCCGAGGACCGATGTATTTTTAAATAATTATTATTTTAATCGCACCCTCTACCTTACAATGATAGCTTTTTATTAGAATTTTCCCGCTTTTACAAATTTGGCGTGTTCATCAAAGCCTGTGCATAAGAATACTGTAATAGGTTTAGGCAAGAGAAGATACCAGTAGCTTCCCACAATGCATTGCTTCCATTGGAAGTTTTTGTACAGGTTGCCATGTGGATCGTTAGAGATGAAACGTTCTTAAAATGCAAGTTTGTGATCAGTACTGTAAATATAGCCATGTTTCATCACTAACGACCCACATCAGTAACTGTACAAAAACCTCCATTGGAAGCAATGCATTGTGGGAAGCTATTGAAATCTTCTCTTGGTTTAGGCCAGCATTTACTTAAATTGTACACGGTTTAAATCATTTGGTCAGAGGCTCATTGCACAACCTCCGCCCCAGGATATGTATGGGAAAAACTTTGAGTGGGGAGTTGAAGGTTACGATTTAACGTCCGCGACATATAAATTCAGGCTCCAAAATAAGACTTGGGGCGGGCAAGGCAATTTTGCCCAATTTTAAAAGCGGCACCAAGGCATACATGTTAAAGAATAGCAAAATTTTTAGGGCCACCAAGGCAAATGGTAGGGGCACCCCAAAAACCTAAGGCAAATGCTAGGTTGCCTTAGGTTATTTTGGAGCCTGTAAATTAAGTCACTGAAATCACCTGGAAATCATAAATATTTATTAGGGAGTGATACTAATCGACAAGCTAATGTAGGCCTATTAGACCTATAGGATGGCCCCTTTTTGGTGCACAGTAGTTATGCACTAGGCTTGACGCTCTCTGCTATTTGGAGCTGTCATGCCTAAATGAACATGATGAATGCATCCAGGGGGTAGGACATGTCAGCCTAACAGCAACAGCAAATTCAAAATGCCATCAACTTCTGGAGTAACACGAGCACTAGTCTTTGTGAAAGACTTAAAGGCACTATCTAGTGATGGCCGATCTTGATCGGCAGATTGGAAATCTGCCCGATTTTGGTCGAATCGGCTTTGAATCGGGATCGGGAGAAAAGTCATCAGCTACCGATCTACCTCACCGATCTCTCAAACTGACAATAAAAAGCCCAAAGTTTACTAAAATACAACAGATTTTTAAAGCTTACCATTTATATTTTTCTATGTGACTACTACATTATGTCATTATAAATTCGCTGCCATCATTTACCGCAAGAATCCTGTTGTTGTACACTGTAGATAATTTCTATTACTTTTGCGTATTTTACGCAATACTTCTGAAACGGGAGGTTTTCCTGCGGGTGAAGATCCTCCAAAATACATGGAAAATTCCATCAACATCTACAGACGGAAATGAGCATGCGTACAAGTAGTCATTGCAGCCATTGTATGGCTGAAAAGAAGACGCCACGTGTGTTTCCTCATACGTAATTCATCAGTATATGTAAAATGCTGGCTCATTATTTCTTCATTAAAATTCATGTTTTTGCTCATTTGATAATATTTAAGTATTTATATTTATATTAATTTATTTATATTTTTTTTTTTTTTTTTTTTTCATGTCAGCCTAACAGCAACAGCAAATTCAAAATGCCATCAACTTCCGGAGTAACACGAGCACTAGTCTTTGTGAAAGACTTAAAGGCACTATCAGTGATTTGCTCAATCAGAAAATTGAAAAAATCATCAAAATCAGATATTTACATATCTGTAACAAGAATAGGTATCCTAACATACCCTACAAATGATAGGACCAAAAGCTGCTGAATAATCACAAAATCGTATATTTTAGTCATAATTGTCCGTACGGACACTTAATACAACACAATTAAATGGGGATTTGATTCTTTAAACACGGCTGCTTTTTTCACTTTGTCAATTTTTTCAGTTCCAAAAATAGCTTACAAGAATTCTACAGGCTTATCCTTCACTTTTAAGCTATTTTGACACTTTGGGTGGATCACTGATAGTGGCTTTAACGGTATAAAAAGAGGGCGCTTTTACGCATATCCGACGGTTACACACAGACTTGACTACAGGCTAGGCCTGGTCACGAATATTTAAATATAAATGACCGTTATTGGAAATTACACTATTTTTGCAGTACCAACATGCCTAGTACGACACAGAAACATGACAGACACTTTGTACCAATAGATAGCTATGGTCCTCCTCTTTCCAATGATACCAAAATGAGTACCAACATGCCTAGCATTACGTCACAATGAAGTCATAAAGTTTGCATGTTAGCAAAATGGTCAATTTCCATAGACATACACAGGGGAAAATTCAATTTTTCGCCACTTTCCCCCATTCCCCCACCCATCTCCCGCAGAGAAAGAAATTTTGCACCGCAGATTTTTTTAGAACACTTTTGTACATGGGGCCCCGTATAAAATTGAGAATCTTCCTTCTATATCTATAGATTATAGAAAAATACTAAATTAAAAAGCTGATGCTAAATGCGTCGGAATCCAGATATTTCCTCCAAGCAGTGAGATTCATCATCTGCTTCGTATCACGTATAACATGGCCCATGCCTAAGGCTGTTCAGGGCTCACTGCATCTAAATAATAAATCTATATGCTCGTACATACGCTACCTTGAGCAACTCATTATATAAAAGCTGGCGCTGTAGCTCCGTTTCAGGGACTAAGGCTATGCTGCCATCTCTTCGCGCCAATAGACCATTTGCACGATCCCCGAAATGCATCTCGTATTGTGCCCATTTCCATCCGGGAACTTGTACCAGCCTCAAGTCGGCTAAACACATACGGTTAAGAGCGTAAACAAAATACCACAAAACTTGCCCTATTTGTGACGTTGCACTATAGTTGTGTATTCGTCCGGCAGGTGACAAGTAGGGTGCAGTTACGATCGAAAATATCAGTTTTTGTCGTGAATTTCAACACCAGTGCCTCGATTGTTTTTTGTTCCTTTAATATTCTTCTACATTTTTGTAAGATTAACTTCACGTGAAAAGGTACTTTGTATTGTAATTTTAGGCACTGTTCAGCGACGCGAACGAACAACTTCTTTTTTTTTTTTTGTAAACATGAACTCTGGTACAAGTTAACAGATGGAAATGGGCACCATTTCGGGGATCGTGCAAATGGTCTATTGTATGCAACAACGAATCATGTTCTGATAATGATCGTGACAGAGCCTAATTATTTTTAGGTGTGAAATTCACTGATATTGCGATCACTAACACGTTTGAATTTCTCTCATACAGAATGTTTGTATACTGTTCTAGCTTTTCAGTATGTTTTTTCAAGTTACAGGAGTTTTGAAATTGTGGAAAAGTGTCAGAAAAAAGTATGTCGTGTGTCAGAAAAAGTGGGTCACCTTATGGAAACACCCTACATTTTCATACAATGTGTTTTATGGTATGTATGCGTATAAAGAGGAGAGCGTGACTTCATAGGCACACCCTCCTCAAGCGAAAGTAATGTCGGTTAGATTGAGATAAACGGAAGTATTGGCAAAACCATTACATGTAGATATATATATGCAGGCAAAGTTTAAAGCAATAACAGCACATTTTTGAAGAGCGCCCCCAGATTTCAAAATTTGATATTTTTGCACAGTTATGTTGGTAATTGTCTAGGAAACTATACCTGTGAACAAGAATGCTAAAAAATTATGTATATTTATCATAAAAATAAGCAATTTTGTAATTAGAATTGGGATCCAGATTGTACCCAACGGCAGAGCTGGAAATGCCATGTCCGTCCATGATGAAATAGTGCCACCTCAAGAAAATGACTTCTAACTTGACTTGCCTGAACCAATAAAACAACTAATGGATGAGCGTAGATGCGTACATGGCGCTATCTCCCGGCTATTTCATATTAAAAGGCCGTTTCCAACAGCCGTTGAATTATTATCGGAGATCTCCGATATTAATTATTCTAATTACAAAATTCCTTTGTTTGCAACACAAGACATTTTGCCAGTTACCAATGCAACCATGTAAAAATCTCAATTTTTTTTTGAAAATTGGGGGTGCTCTTCAAAAAAATGTGCTATTAGGCCAAAACAAAAAAATAGCTTGTCTCAAAGCTGATGAGTGGCTTGAAAAGTAATGTGGTATGCGGTATTTTTTTTTTTAATTTTCAACTCTTTGTGCTCGGCAATAAAATATCAATGTGCATGCATCCACTGATCGTCAACTTTCACCTGTGCTTGTACATATACCATGGTATCGAATTCTGCAGTCATGGCAGTATCAACATCAGCGCCTCCGAGTATTTCCTGCCTCAGATCCACACATGGATTTCCCCAAACAAGATTTCAATTGCAATATCTTTAAGAGTTTTGTTCTTATCAGTTTTGTGGAGGATCCTTTTGTTTATAGTTGCAGATTCAACTTTAACTTTGAGAATAACTGTATCCATCGTTACTTTCCGAAGCACATGTATATACGCGACGTTGTAATTGACCTATGACCCGCACATCAGTAAATAAAGTGCCGCATTGAAATACACGTAAATAAACCTGTGTTGAATGCGCGATTTTGAACTGAAGCAGCAAGATTTTGCAAGGAATCGTATATCAATGGATTGCACATCGATAAACTTTAATAGTAATTTAAAGTGACAGGAGGAGATTTTTTAGGACACGAATTTCTCTCAAATTTCACTGGATCGGTTGTAGACCACCTACGTTTCCAAGGTTTATTGGACAAACAGGTGCAAAAGAAAACCGCAAACATTGTTTTGAACTTGCCTGCTATCATAATCGTTCCCCGTAGAAAACCATGCTTTGACTTTCTGTCGTGCACGACAGAAACTACTAAATCATCATCTTATTACATAAAGACGGCGTATTCTGCTTATTCACTTCAGGTGTGATCTAATACATTGGTAAGCATTTCAAATATGTAAAAAACTGGGGTTCAAGAAAAATTGGGGGCGCTTCTTTCTGGAAATCTCCTCATGTCTCTTTAATGTATGGGGGTCTTCCGCTTTGGTTTTGCGATATGCGACACTAAACAGCCACTTTAGTGCCAGTTTCCACCAGTTTCGAGCCTGCACACTTTACCGGAAGTATATTGCCATTTATTTGGTGGTGGAGTTTTTCACTTCACACGCTGGTGCCCAGTAAGTGTCGTCTCTGCACTCACTTCAATGTAAAATAGTCGGGCCATCCCCCTTTAAACCAAGTAAGCGTTCATGCATGTAGACCAGGAGTCAAGGATTTATATGGCTGAATAAATACAGGATTATATACCTTCTTGATAAAAACTTTTAATTTAATTTTAAATGTCAGGTGTACCAGGAGTGGATGATCCGCTATCTCGAACATCCATATATGTAAATTCTGCTACACTCGACTATGCAGAGTCAGTGTGCTAAACAAGCGTACAAACGGATAAAAAAGCATTTTGTGGGACCCATTACGTGAGCGCTTTATCGGCAGATTGTTCTTCACCCAGGGATACTCATTGAAAAGTTTGTGTAGTAATTCCGTCCATCAGCGAATGCATCCTTTGAAATTAAGAAAACATGTGGCAATATGTAATGTGGAGGAGGTGGAGATGCGAAGGAATTGAATGTAAGTGAGAAGAGTAATAGCAGATTCTATCTGTGATGTGGGAGATCGGATGTGCTGGGATTGTATACAAAGCTTGTTTGACACAAATCGTCTCTTTATTTTTAGAGCAATTTTTTAAACAGTATCGACCCATTTTTTACCAAATGATATAAGTAGGGGCATGCAAGAGCTACTACCGCTGCAAAATCAGAAAAAATCCATTCCAAATATGCCCCATATACTTCATCCGGCAGAACTAGGATTTGATGTTAAGATTTAGCACGCCAACTTTGTAAGCTCGCGATAAACAGCTGCGGGCAATACTGCGATTCGCACGTTGAAAACGGCGTGGAAAGTTCTGGACGTCACTCCTTAGTTCAGACTGGAAAAGACTACAAAGGTCGTAATTCTACTGTTATGGTGCGCTGCACCAAGATTTCTTACACTAACAATTTTCACTCTTGTGCATCATCCACAGACAGAGAAAAGGTTTCTCGGAAGTGGACTGAATCCCTAAGATTCTGCAAATCATTGAGTCAATTTGGAATGTGACCGATGTGAAAGACTGCTAGAGAGAATACTAACTGAACCAAGGACACGTCAGACAATATTGTTCTTATGCCAGGATTGCATCACCAGAAGGACATCTAAACAGGCCTCAAGGTAACATTTCTTCACTGCTTTTAGTGCAAGTCAGCATCAATTATAAAAAGAGTAATTCCCTACCTATAACTCAACAAGGTGTGATCACCGGTTTATTGCCATTTGGTCTTATCCCATTGCGTCTAATAGCCATTTGGTCTCAAACTTCATTGTCTAAACATTGTCTAATACCAATTGTCTAATAACCATTAAGTCTTAACTCCCAATTTATCTAACAACCAAAATGTCTATAGTCATTTGGTTTAATGCCCATTCGTCTACTACCTTGGTCTCTAATAACACATACCCATTGGTCTACTAACCACATACACCGATCTTGGTCTAATATCCATCTTGTCTAATATTCATTTGGTATAAATCACATTTGTTATATCCATATGGTCCTAAGACCCAATTGGTCTAATACATTTGGTCTAATATCATTGTGGTCTAAGATCCCGTTTTGGTCTAATATCCAGTGGGCTAATGTCCAACTGGTTCAATATCTATTTCGAGTCTATACCCATCGGACATTGGACCAAACGGTATAGATGATATGGATATTAGACGATAGATTTAGACCAGGGCAAATGACTATGAGGTGACTACATGGTATTAGGACTAAATGGTTATTAGCCTAAGAGTGGTTATTAGACTAATGCCATTAGACCAATTGGAGTTAGCAAAATGGATATTATACAAGTGGGATGATAAATGGCAAGTCCACCTGATCACCGTAATCTTCAGATTTTTTTCATTTATTGGAAATGAAATTACAAAATTTGAAGTTCCTAAACACCATTATTTTGAGTTCATGTTGGAAAGTAAATAAGAAAAACCAGATGAAACATTTCACAAAAACATAAAAGGACTTTCTTAAAAAATATATCAACCTAAGGGTTGGGTCAGAAGGTGAATGGATTTCTTGGGGAGGTGGGGGGGGGGGGAAGGTGGTTTTTTTTTAAAAATTGGCAAAATAGAAAAATCTGCTTTCAAAGGTTCTGTATTTTGGTAAGATGTGGTTCGTACTTACAAACTGGTTTTGACCACCACTCATGATCCAGGAGAAGGTCTCCATCACTAACCTCAAAGGGCAGCTATTATTTTTTCTTATCTTTTTTTGGACTTAGAATTTTTCCCTTTAACCTGAAAAAAATAATGAAAATTTTATACATTTAAAAGAGGCAGTAGCGAGATTTGACCACTGTATCATGAGGTCAGCTACCTAACCACAAGACCAGCAAGGATTGGTGTGCCAAATTTGCAATTCTAATCCTTGATAACATATACGGAATAAATCGCTACTGCTATTGTGGTCAGCAATCGATATAATAAATAGCTCCGCTCTGGAATGGTTGCCACAACCTATGTTCCAGGAGCATGAGTGGTGGTCAAAATCTCACGCTTGCATACTAGGGCTATTTCAACATGGGCATTGCATTTACTTCTGCTGTTTACAGATCTCCCCTGCCCCCCCACCAAAAAAAACACAACATAGGTCGAAGGGACCAATGTATTTTAAGCGTCCCTATGGCTCCAACATGGTTAAAGCTACATGTTATCTGATTAAGGGGGAATATATTAATTGGAAGGGCTTAAAATGAAATCCACCACATTTAATCAAGAAGGAAAAAATACCTTGCTATTGCTTTGTTTGACAAAAAGCGGCGCTTCCGTTCAAAAGTTGCGGTCAAAAAGGAACTTATGATTGGAGTAGTTTCTTATGGTTTCTATGTTTTTAACATCTTATGTATTTTATTGTTTTTCAAGCTGCGATGTTTAGTTTTTTTCCACTTTAAAAATATAATTTATCAAACTGTAATTAACCTTTTGAGCTCTAATTTTCAAAAGCATCTTTAAAAAAAAAAAAAAAAAAAAAAAAAAAAAAAAAAAAAAAAAAAACTTTCTTAAAAATACAAAAAATTAAAAAACAGTAGTGGTTTCTAGAACTTAATAAACTATATCTAAAAAGTCAATGTTAACGATATGGCATCACTGCAAATGTTCTTCAAAACGATTATCCTAGAGGGGGCGATGGGATAAAAAGCAAATTTGTGGATAATAACTTACCAAATATGGGATGAAACTATAATAATGGGCCATAGCCCCATGGGAAATGTTGTATGAGGGGGGGGGACATTGGTGCACTGGGGGAAAATAATTTTTTTTTGATTTCTTGACTTAATGACCCCCCTTAAAACAAGTTCCCAAGTATGTCTAGAAAAACCCACTTCACAAAAAAGTTGTTGTGCGACCACCTGTTCTTTGGTTTTGATGATATACAAAATAAAAAATTGTATGGATTTTGATATTTCTTTAACCAATCAAAAAACAAACACCAATCTTATTCTTTTTTTTTTTTTTTTTTTTTTTTTTTTTTTTTTTTTTTTTTTTTTTTTTAACTCATCAATTAATTGAGAAATAATTGAAAAAAATGTGTAGTTTTTCAAAAAATGGCCACCATTTTGTCATTTGTTATACTGCCAAAGCAGCCCCTGTACAAGTCTATGGGAATTTGAAAACACAGTAGGTGACTATCTCTAAAACGCCTGTTTGGAAAAGAAGTAAAATTTGGCACACATGTTTCTTTCACCAATACAAAAATTTCATGAGAATTTCAAACAAGATCTGGGCACGAAGCCGTAGCCAAATTTCTACCTTAAGGAGAAAGCCAAGTGTTAGAAAGCAGGATGAAACCGGAGTACCAGGAGAAAACCTGAGAGGCCAAGTATGAACTGAAAGCAAACGCACATGAAATCGCAGACCGACGTAAGGGTCGAACCTGGGACAACAGTGGTGCGAAACAAGATTTGTACCCCGGTTGCACGACCCTGGATACAATCCCAACCCTTACAACAAAATATATTAAAACTTGGAAACTTGTTTTTTTTTATGAGCTCTGGTCAAGACCCATGTGAACTTGGCGAAGATGAAATGGATTACTCAAGAGATGACGATAGATGTGTTTTTGAAGCATCTGAAACTGATCATGACTACGTCTGCAGGCCATTGGAAAGGTAAGACTTTATTCTGTCAAAGTGGAAATTTTCATTGCTACATTTTTTTTTCACTTTCTGGTACGTGCAAACCTTACAATGCACCAAAATTTGATTTGAGTGTGGTTAGGGTGCATATATAGCCCCCCTTGTTTAACAACTTTTCTGATTTTTGGTCCATAGCATAAATGTGTGCCACTATCAAAATAAATTACCATCAAAAAATTTCATCAAAATGGACTTAGTTATGGGTCCACGGTCAATAGAAAGTGTTCAATGAGAAAAATATGCATTTTCATTAAAGCAGCTAGTTTTGACACATATACTTTTAATAGGTGCTTAAATGGCTGCCATAATATAATAGCGCTAATAGTGTCTATGTGAAGGTGCTTCAAGACCCTTTTCTAAAGCCATACATTAGTAAAGTGCACAAAGGAGCAGTATGCATTCATAAGGCAGCTATTTGACACTTAATTAAATGGCTGCCGTTATTATAATAGTGGTAATCATACCATCAAAAAGGTTACAAGACCCACTCTAAAGCCACTGCACTTTTTTGCAAATTGTCAGCATGGTAGTAGTCTTGATTTCGGCATCAAGTAATAGCTGCCTTATGTTAACCAGGTGTAATCCTAATGTTATGGAAACACTTACAATTGTACGAAATTTAGAGTCTGATTTTAGGCATCAGTGTTTGATTGCGCGCTTTCGAGATTCGGCATGTTCTGTGCTCTTGTTCAACAACTGCAGCACATTTGTGGTAGGGCTTTTTAGCTTTGATGGCATCCAAGAAGTCCGCACTGAGTTTTCTGCACAGTCGTTGATCACATTGATGGCACCAAGGTTGGTCAAGGATTCTGGTATGCAGGAAGAATTTGACCAGCCGTTACATCTTCAGTGAGAAAGCCAAGTGTCTATTTGCAGGATGGGTAGAGTAAAACAAGAGTCCTCATTAGACCAAGTATGGCAAAGAGTTGTGCTTGAAGTAAGGTGGTTGGAAATTCAGGCTTTCCGAATTAATCAAACCCGCTTCTTAGGTGCTATTACACGTCAGCTTACGTCTACTGGGGTGTACACTGCAGGAAGCTGATCAGGGCACGTCACTTATGTGGGAAAACTATATCACTAAAGGTGCAAGGGCACCCTGTCCCCAGTCAAACTCATAGGTGACAATTAAAGCCTCTAATTGTACTTGCAGAAACCTCAGGGTTCACAACCTCATACTTCAGCAACTTGTGAAACGGATTGAGGTCATGCCATGGGCATCAAGCAAGCTGAAGTGTAGGTCATCCACCACGAACTGTAGATCAAAGTGGCGAAGAGTACAAGTACGGGTTTTCACGGTATCCCCATAGGAGGACTGTCAAAAAGATATTTTTGTAAGTGGGACTTTCCAATTATGTGGAGACATAATGGTTTTATTCAATGAGCAGGTTAGAGAACGTGAAGGGGTGTGAAAAAATGTTGAGATCACATACAGTAGTGATTGTTCGAGTTTCATTAATCAATTTATTGTCGACTTTGACTTAAGTTTGTTGACCGTTGACCTTTGTTGACTCGACCCCTGTGACCGTGAACTTGGAATCTTGTTGACTTTCGACCACTCGGAATATTTCCAGAAACAAAGTCCCATAAGAGTGTATGTAACTTTGTTTCAAATGACTATGCTTTATACTATCATGTTTAGAGTGCAAAGTTCACTTTACTACACATTTCAATGGCCAAACAAGCCCACGTGTATTTCGAACTCCGATGTGACGATGACCGGTGGACACATAAGACGAACTCCGATTTAAGTAGAAATTGATAATGAAGTGCTGTTAGGTGCGCACTAAGTGGGAACCGTGTGTTATATGTGGAGATACTCCATTAACTCGAAAAATATTGATTTTACAATTTTTACTGACCTACGCGGATGACAAGCCATGCACCCCAGTATCGCTGCAACTTGGCTCTAAATACAGACTAGCTGCGAATTTATTCCAACCAAAGCCTATGTGACCGGGTTACACATCGCCCGGAAATCACCTAAGCCAATGTGGAGAATGACCTTGTCATAACAAAACATATTGTATACCATGGTACCAAAGATGCACAGAATCGGCTTACAAGAGGTGAATTCTACGTGTTAAAGTGTTCAGGTTTGGTCTCCAAAAATGAACAAAATATCAACATAATGAATGCATGGAAAATCATTTAAAAATGTAACACTTAATATTCTTCAGGAACACGGGAACACAGCATGGGTGATCTTAAAAACTATCTGATTTTAGTATATTGCCTAACGTAACCACAAAAGTAACCATCTGTGTACGTATGCTGGCCGGGCCTTTTCTTAATCGTTGCCGTTCGTAATAAAAGTTACATGCTTTTACCGACTTAATCTCTCTATATCTTATCGGTTATTACCATCATACTTAAAGCATGGTGTGGTATTCGCTTCATGTGTCTCACGGGTTTAGCAAGAGCGCTGCGATATAGGTACGTAATGTATCTGGCGCGGTAATGAACGTAACATGAGGGGATTCTTTCATAAGCAGGCCTAGAAATTGTTACTTCAAAACCGGGATTTCTATGCAAAACATGCATAATATAACATTTGACACGTGCTTGATTTTATCGCATATTGACATTCTTCTACCATTATTTTGGCAATTTTTGTATTCCAATTGATTATGGTATACGTATCGGTCTGTGAGATTGGCGGACATGCTCTCAAGGAGACCTCTACGAAAATTTAATAATCCATTATTATCGTGTTTTAACTTTACAATTCGGACTTAATGAGGCAGATAAAACGGATCATGTTACCTGTGATATGCGCTCTTGTGTAACGAGCAGAGACACATGTTAAGGAATGATTTGGGCTGGCGATCATGGCGAAAAAAACAAGAATTATTGATCATCAGCTATTGCTTGATTACTTTCTTGCCTGCGTTTACAACTTCTAGTCCGATCATTTTAATGTAACTCTTAAGTATAATTTAAATTAATAAGCATCATTCTTAATAAGCAAAACGGCTTTATTTAAACGTGTTATGACTGTGAGCGACACAAAAATCGTTTTTGAACCACTTTGCGGAGAATGGCCCCCAGGACTGATTCAAATTCAGTTTTACAATGTTTATGATTAAACTTAACCATGGTTGGCCAAGGAAATCAAGGAACTCATAATCGCTTTTAGCTTTGCGTAACTCTTAGTACAAGTTTGATTGCCAAGTAAAATTTGTTGTGTGTATTGTGTAGGGCATTGATATAAGCATCAATATTTCTCCTATCCTGTGATAAGAATGATATTTGCAGTGTTCAAAGGTTAAGTTTAATAGTACAATCAGAGTTTTTAAAATCCGTTGTACCCGCAAAACGGGTGCCTGGATTACACCTCCCACTCAGCAATCTGCTGTGTGAGGATATATTAACAAAGATAAGCTATGAAGAATTAATTAAGACTTGCCAACAACACTCACATTTTGGAATCTGAATATTTCTTGTTGATACCAATCACCGTCAATCAGCGGGGGAAGATGAATTCGTCTGGACAGGATCCTCGTCTGTTCCTGAGCTGGTGGAGTCCTAGATCTTGGCGCGGTTGGGTATTTCCAGAAGACAATCACAGTTAGGGATTTCACGGCCCGCTCTATTAAGAGTGGGGCAAGTCTATTTCTTGATAAAGATGGCCTCCTGTATCTCACATGCACTGTGGTTTTCCATGCATAGGATGGTGAATTTCTGTGTCTGCTTTATGACCAGTTGTCCTGCACAGTGGTGTGGATTTAAGAGTCCGCAGAGTGCAGACAGTGCTGACAGGCCCCCCTAAATATGCTCTCAAGGCCCTCAGACATTCCCTAGTGCACTATTAGTCACACTAGTTAGTCATACTATTATGTGCACTATTTGTGCGACATTGCGTCATTTCGCGACGCCAAGGGCCCCCCCCCACCCCCCTTAAGCTGTGACAGGGCCCCTTTCCTTAAATTCGCCACTGGTCCTGCCGTGTTGGTAGACAGCAGAGTTGTCCTTGGTCATGGGTCATAGAGACGGTTCTAAGAACTTCTTTGTCTCGGCCTAATAACCACCTTGTTGCAGTCTTTCAAGGGGAAACGGTATACACACACCAGAATTAATGTTGTTTTCAGTCTTGTCCTTGGGTGCTACCAACAATATTCGCAAGGTCTGAAAGGTTGAAACAAAGGTTGTTGAAATGTGTAGCAGATTTGTCCGTTACCTCCTGTACATACGGAGCTACCACCAAACTTAGTTAAGGTGTCTTGGGTAGCACGGGACCAGCCACATGGCCTTTGCTTGTTTATTGTACAAAATCTCTGCCAAACTCCCGTCTTTGTATCCGCTGTGTCGAGGGCAGGATTTGACGTTTCTATTCAGTTCTTTCTCATTAGGACCTGTAACAACAGACTCTTTGCACGGTGGAACAAGATTCAAATCACTATACTCTCTGTTAGAATTGGTCATAGTATTTACAGTGCGCCGAGCGGGGACATGCGTCACCACGGAAGTGAATGCCGATGGCTGGTTGATGTTAGGGTGGCCTCCCATTGGTTAACGCCGCATGAGACTACCCCTAGTCGGCCGCCTCTTTTTACGACACCGTCTTTTGAAAATTCCGAGGAGCATTAAAAAGCTATTTGGCTCCTGGAGGCGAGCGCAGAAGAGCTTTTTAAAAAGCCTCCCAAACTTCTGGCTGGAGACGAGCTTTTACAAAGCATAGAGGCTGCACAGCAAGCAGGACCGGCTGAATATAAACAACTGAGTTGGAACCGAAGCAGTAGCTAATGCATGTCAATAAAAGTGTAGCAATAAGATGTTAATTATGAGTCAATTAGTAACAAGTACAGTGACATACTTAGACTGTCACTAAGATTTAATCAAATTACCATGATGTAGATGTAGTCATTCAAGTAATCAATTTTCAGGAATGAATCACCCAGGCCTTGAACCTCAAACAATGAGTGGAATAGCTAGGGAGAGTAAAAATGGGCATGCTACGGAACAGTTACACATTATCCGTAAAAAATGTTGAACCTAAGTCGGGCAACAGTCTGTCATATTAGTCGGAATATCTTAAAACTACTCGGAGTAATAAGCTCACGTTTCATTAATAAGGCGATTGCACGATGCTTGATAAATTATCCATCAACGTGTGCACGTGTCAAGTCTGTTCTATTGTAATCGGGCGACGCCTTTCCCCGGCACATTGCATTTCTTTGAACATGTTTCGTGCATAGTTTACAAATCAATTGACCATGAAGGCGGTACCGTCTATCGTTTCTTTCTTGATGTCGAAAATATTATCTAAATTCTACTTCCGTAATGTTTATAAGACCCCTCAACTTCTTTTGCCTGAGGCACCATCGTAGCTATCAAAACTCGGCTCAATCAAAACAAAACCACGTGCGATTAACGGTGCGAAGGCTTTAAATTTACGACGTTTACTTCATGCATTATTTCAACATAGTCCGTGTTCATTTTTCGTACACCGTCCATGCGGTATTTCCATTGGAGTTCCGATACATTTGTGGAGTTAATATCCGCAGATTTTTGCTCTCGACACCGATTTACCGGCCGTTCACACTATCTGAAAATTGCATGTAACTGGTAAAGCATAGTGTTCTGTGATCATTTATCATTAAATATTGCCAAAGGAAGTATTTTGCTGGGTTGCCGGCTCAAATACGAAGGTAGAAAACTCGCAGCCGGCTTTTAACAAGATGCGCGATAAATCGCTCGGACTCAAAGCATTTTAGATGCACAACACCTCAAAAGACGATGTCTGCTTTTATGCAGATATTGCAGCGCGCGTTGCCGACCTCTGAACAATTCTGGCAGCGACTTTAAGTTTGTGTTCAATGGGGGTCGTGAGATTCACCAGCGTCAGGAATCAGAAGAGGATCTGTCAGACAGAATTCAGCTTACATGTTTGGGTGTTAACCAAAATGGTGAGTAAAGTCGACAGCTATTGGCAGCAATTGGATTCTATTGACCTGTGACCTGTTTCTTGGATAAAGTGAAAACTGAGCATGCCAGATAAGGCAAACTGTTCCTTATTTCAATCATTTAAGCTAGGGGAACATTTTACACCACATATTACCTGAATCAAAGCAACTTTTAACTTTTGACCCATGTACACACCAAAATGGACTTTTTCACCATTTTTACAGTTTGTACCCCATAACTCCGAAACTATAAGTCACTTCCAAACCGAGCATCCTTCAGCCTTAAGATTTCAGAGTAAATGAGAAAAATAGTAGCTTTCTTCTGATACCAATATTTTGACCACTTCCGATAAAATCTGGGCTTTTGGGGACAAGGCTATTAGCGATCGGGCCATGGCCCTTTAAAAATATGAAGTTATTGATGGGTGTTCCATTTATCTTTTCCTTTTCCGTTTACAGTTTCAAGATGACAGGATGGAATCGGAGCATGACAGCATTGTGTTTGGTAAGGAAGTTGAGATGACACAAAGAACAATAATGGCTGCCATCCTGCTGACTAAAGGCCCTGTGTCCACTCCATATGTCGTCAGTCAAAATTGGAAATTTCTTCATAGTAAAATCACTCGCAGTGGATTTGTAGAAGCAGCTAAGCAGCTAGAGGTAGATCGGCTTGGCGCACTAATATACATTTCATCTGACAGGCACAAACATTTGCAGCCCACACCAGTGTTTGTGAAGAGACTACCTGAAAAAGCAGAGAAGTTGAAAAGTTGTCCTGATCTATGTTCACAAAGGTCTTACAAGAAAAGATACTTCTACCCACCATCACAATGGATCCATCCTGTTGTGCAATATAAGCTGAA
The DNA here is from genome assembly GCA_023653785.1 of Ophioderma brevispina. Lineage (NCBI taxonomy): Eukaryota > Metazoa > Echinodermata > Ophiuroidea > Amphilepidida > Ophiodermatidae > Ophioderma > Ophioderma brevispina. Next base: position 41,243 of record JAMKCH010001259.1, read on the forward strand.
ATTAATGGGGGTTCTAGACAAAGACAAGATTGCAGAACAATCAAAAGTTTCAATGCTGGTAAAGACACTGTTTTGGGTCCATCTGAGAGTTCAAGGTGAGTCTATTTGGATGAAAACCAAGAAAGCAAACTGAAAGTAGTTTACAATTGATCTTGATTCTGGTCTGAATCCGACGAGGACGAGGAGCTGGGCAAGACGGATGAGATACAAGACGATGGTATTAGTTTCCTTGTCAACAGTGATACTAAGTCCCCAAGTGTGGTTGCAACAAGCTAGCTCTGAATGTAGATATCCCGTGGGCAGAAGAATAACACGGAAGAAAAGATAGAGTTCAAATACAACCGAGGAGAAACGCCACCCAGAGACGAACTCGTCAACATCCAAATGCAATTAAATGAAGACCACCGTGGACAAGAGGTATGCAGGAGAAAGAATCTGATGGTGTTACAGTAATATGACAGCAATCACGCACTGGCTCTTAGTAACGCATCTCAAATCCAACCGAGTGAGAAAACTCAACCAGAGAGAACTCGGTCACGTCCAAATGCAATTAATGAGGACCAAGTAGCGGCAAGCTGCATGCAGAAAAAATCTGAGGAAAGCGAAACAGAAAATATGAACATCGATATACCTTGCATTGGCTTTTAGGCTTAATCATTAATCGCCACTTCCACACTTAATACGTCCTGGTGGTCGTAACAAGTATTGTGCTTGAAAACAATGTTCGCTGAACTCACAGTTTTGCTCCTTAGAAAAGTAGCCAGAGTGGGGAAGAAGAGAAAACTGGATATTCACCAGGAAAGCCTGAGACTGGCCGTAAGGAACGAAACATCCCAAACACAAATCAGCAGCAGACACTAAACTAAAGGAACCCCTGTGGTATATTTCCTCGGCAAAGCTTAACAAACGCCTTGCAAAGAAGTTCAAGTTTGACTTTTATCATTGCAATTTTGTGGACCCTTTTTTAACCACACAGGCAGAAATGCAAAAACATGGTCAATCAACATTTGACTAAAGCATTCGGAGTCGGAGCAAGAAGCTCAGAGAAATATAAAAAGGAGGTGGACCTTTAGAATAGCACCCGAAAGATTTTGAACGAGAACTGGATTTTATTAAGGAGACTCTTTAGTTCGGAAGTTAAGAATGTTATTGGCTAACCAAAGATCCAAAGGCAGTGTTTTGCGCTGTCAATTGTGAAGATAAAAATTTTACAGTTATCGGAAAGCTGTGAAGCGATTGAGAAAAAGTGCATGGTAATGCAAAGATCCGGAACCCCTTTAGTGTAAGCGATTTTGCAAAACAGTTTCACACACAGCACGATAAAAGAAGCGTTAAAATTCATGTGTGTCTCCAAGAGCCTGGAGGATCTTACAAATGTCTACAATGCGAGGCATCGCTGTAAAATTCAGGAGTTGTTAAGGAAGTCACTTGGCTTCACAACAAATGCAACAAAATTGTATGTCATTTGGTGGGATGCGATTCTCGGTTCACCAAGAGAGGCAAAACCTCACACGAATTAAACACTCATCTGAACAAGCGACTGTAAAAGGCCGTATTTTCCGAAAATACTTGAACGTATAAAAGGGGGAGGGCTACCCAACTACGAGTCCGGTCACAGTTGGCAAAGTGTTGTCCTTGTTGAGCATGGGTGGTAAAAAATGCTGGACAAAGAACGAGAGTGAAAATGTCATTCTGTATTACAGGCAGAGATGAAGGCCCTTTAAAAGTGTAACCGGTGTGATTTAAACTGCTAAACGTAAAAATATTTTGACTGCACTTGAAAAGTTACTGTAGACCTTAGGCACCTTCAAAAGATAATACACCTTGCCCATGTCTTTCGCAGATAATGAATAATCAAACTAACTACAAGAGTGGATACAAGGAAGCTGTCTTGAACCAAAATATGTTGCAGGCCCCAGAGGAAGGAACCATGCCTACTTGGTGGTAAAGAAGAATGGAACGGACTAATAGGATGGTTGATGACATTGCTAATTCTAAAGGGCATGTTTCAGACACAAACAGACAGTTCAATTGTTGGACGTAAGTTGGGTGGTCCCGTGCGCTACTTTTGTAGGAAGTTAGTGAAGAGTTGTTGCGTACCCTAATAAATGGTGGGGTATGACTTTTGGTTATGGAGCCGCAAAAGTTTCTCGTTTTCTAGAATTTGATGAGGCTTTCTTGAGTGCCATTTACCCAGCGGCGGTAAAATCCGTTTCCTTTGCCGCTTTCCATGCTGGCACAATCGGAAGTGTAGATCTTTGACCTTTAAATCACTGAAAGTGTCCGGTTACTAAGGAAAAACTACAGGGAGGAGAGAAGACGACGGGAGGAGAAAGAAGGTGAGATAAAAGCAAAGCAAACCAAGGGAAAAACACCAGAGAAGCAAGGAAAACTAGGTGAGTTTTTCACCATTGGCGGCACCTGGTTGGTGGGGGGGGGACTTTTTCCACCCCGCTTTTTTTTTTTGCCCCCCCTAGTTTCCCCCCCCCCGCCCAACCGGCCAAAGAAAAATGAGGATTTTTGACAAAATTCCTGTCTGTCGATTTTGGGGGCAAAAATCACCCAGTTTGGGGAAAATCAGCGATTTTGATCCAACTTGGTTAAAATTCTCCAATATTTTCCCCCCAAATGTCCTTTTGCCCCCCCCCACAATTTCACTTTGTCCCGCGCTGTTTTGCCCCTTTTCCCCGCCCCAGAAAAAAGTCTGGCACCGGCATGGTTTTCACTTGGCTTGTACTTTTGTAAGACATGTCAGCGCAGCCAAAATAATTTTTGCATCGAATGCTATAGAGTGTTTGAATGGCGATACGTTCATGTGGCTTTATGGTGGCCCTAGCTTTGTAAAAAGTGCTGCGGTGAATGTATAATTCCATTTAGTTTAAGAGAATGGTATGCCGTCACTGGGGCTGCATTTTTTTAAGGGCTTCCTTTCCTATGGAAGCCCGTTAGATTGTACGAGTTGTTTCCTGTAGCTATAGTGCAATGCCGTGTTTTTCTGAGACGCGTACTGAACGGATCCCTGATTGGCTGTTGTTTTAGATGTATTGCAGTAGTAATAGAGTCAGTTCCGACTGCATTCTTTCTGTACACACGATCGCGTGTATAGTAAATTTGTAGAGGGCCTGTATTACTGATATGTAAGGCGCCATTGAATGTATTTGTTCCAAATGCACGTGGTCATGGGTCGGTATTGTATATTACGATGTGGAATTGTATTGAATTTGAATAAGATGCTGAGTCAAATATCACGGTGTAACAATTTAGGTGTAATTTTATATTGAAGTATGTTTTTCGTTATGTGTAAGCGGATGTATCCCAACTTATTTGTAAAATAATTTTTGAAAAGCACATTGTCGTTGTTTTTGATAAGAACCACTGGTGAATGGGGACGGGATAATGATGATGTTATGGGGCGAAACGTGTGTGTTTATATGAGATTTGCATTAATAGGCAGTCTGATTACAGAAATGCCTAGCGGACCGATATTCAAGTGCAAGATTTTTTTATTGAAAATGCATACGTGCCCATTACTTTGTGCATGGGAATTTACGCTTGTTAAGTTTGCTATTATTATTACTGTGAAAAGGGTTATTATTACTTTAGAAATTATGCTACAGAATTTATTTTTGGTAAGAATTAATTACTTACTTAGTATGCTGAAATTTGAGTGGAAGTGGTTCTCAATGCCGGCGGCCTAATGTTTGCTATGGTAACGTATACCTTAGCGAAGAAGATTCTAGAATATAATACAAATATTTTCCATAATATAAAAAAAGGTTCATGTGAAATTTATTGTATAAAGAAGTAATTTTAAAAGTGTCACAAATTCATTTGCAACAAAAAACAATGTATTACAGCATTATAAATTTGAATTATGAATCGTGTTTGGAATTATTCTGGTACGGCCGCATACAAAATGATCGCATAGAGTAATTGTGGTTACGCTACTGCTATAAAATTCGGAACGCCAAAAGAAAATTGTAAAAAATGGTTTTTCTTAGTTAAAGGTTTGAAAATATTGTATGGATCTATTTATGTGAAAACTACCCACACTGTTTCAGGTAGCTGAAGCAGCGATACCCAGACGCTTCTATAAACCTATACCCAGACTTAGCTTCTGGTGTTGGTTAAACAATCCGGATTTGACAGTGGTTTGCCAAAATGAAACACTGATTACTGTCACCAGTTTGCAACCTCCGTAAGATCACAGACTGTTAATGCTGCTGGTTCACTTTTGAGTTTGGTGCTTCAATCGTTGAATTAATGAAATGGGGTGTTAGGAACATGCAAGTAGAGTCAACGACGCTTTGCAACCTGTTAGAGAAGCTATTGTGACTTGTGAGAAGTACAAACTGTCTCGACACATGTTTGCTTAAATATAGACTGCGTAACATTACCTGTTCTCATCGTTGAAGGCTAAGATGGAACTTAATGGTTTATCGTTGTGGACTATTCTGAAATGAATGTCTTATTGAGAGTGAGACATATCATTCCGTATTTTTGGGCAACTTTTAGGAGTTTAATGTTATTTTTATATGCGTTTAACTTTGCCAATGCAAGGTGTACCGTAGCCATGACATAACTTAATAGAACCACTTTGGACGTGTACCTTACCACAAGGAACTGTGGCCTTTTTTGGGTCTGTGCTGGTAGACAGTGTAACGCAATTGCGCGTCATATTTTAAAATTCAAATGCTTTTGTTTTCCCGAAGTAAAACACGGAATTGGTGGGAATCCGAAAATTAATTACATCCTATGTTGGAAGTACCTACTTAATTCCAACAATATTTCTAATACACTCCATATATTGTATAGATCGGATATCTGTACATGCAGATCTTCCACGAACTATCACCGCACCTGATGGAAAGTTGAAGTCCAATTGGTGCACCACACTTTGGTCCATAGATACAACTGCAGAACTCATTTTTAATGAGGTCAAGGTCGCATATGGAGTTTAAGATTGTAATTGTAGTTTGGTTGGTTAATCTGTTGTGTAGTGAAGTTAAAGTCTGACTCAGAAATTTAAAAAACAAAAAATTTATTGTTTTGTATGTAATAATGAAAAATAGTCAACCATAATAATGATGTAACCTAAAATGCACATTCCGAAATTTGAGATGATCTCTGATTTTTGTCGTTTTGATCTAAACATTTTTATGTAGTATTACGTCCCATAGGAATCTGTGTATAGACAAAAATTCCGATCCGAAATTTTATACAAGTTGTGATTTTCTATATAAGATTCCGAGTTTAGCTTTGCAATTTCACACAGTGATTTAGTATATGGACAAAGCCTTATTTAGCATGCAAAAACTGATTTTTGGGATATTGAGGGGCGCCCTCTCAGAAATCTCTGAGGTCGGCCTGAAAAATGCGAATCAAGATCAATGTATGCAAGCTCCTAGAACGTCCATATGTTAAAATGTGTAAAGATCACATACTAATGTTAAAGGCCATTGGTGCGTCTGTGACTAACTTATTAAACCTGATATAATTTGGGATGTTTTTAACATAAATGATTGCACTTCAATATGGGCTGTCAATACATCACAAACGTGCAGTATGTATCATTGGGCAATTGTATAGCGTCATTCTATTTTAATAACACTTTTATTTTTTTTATATATCTTGTTTTTAATAACGGTTGCACTTTATTGCATTATCACATCTTCATACACTAATTAATGCAAATTGTTAATGCGACAAGGAGTCTCATTGTTTCCAACACAAAGTGATTAGTCATTCACTTTCTTAGTTTTTATACTAATCTAATTACAAATGACCCCAATCTGGTGATATAAGTTTTAAAAACCAACAACATGAAAATTCATTTCCAAAATATCTAAAGATATCTTAGTGTGATTTATTACAAAGAAACTTGACCTGTTATAATCATACATATGCCAAATGAGCAATTCTAGACCTATGTGTGCAAAATTATCTTATATTGCCATGCCAGTGCAGATGAAAATTCCAGCTCTATACTTGTATTAGCTGTTGCTATTTCATCATCCTCTAAAGATCATCAAAGTTATGAACTTACGCTTCTATACACATAGATTGTCAAATTTGTCAGCGTTTTCTTGAGTGAAGGGAACAATTACGGCATTTCTTGATAATAATCACACAATAATGGCATATATATAAATGTCTGTAACAAATGTTTCTCTTTCAATAACTCGTTACCAAGGCAAATTGGCCACTCTGCAATAACAATGGATTCTGATTGTTTCCACGGTGTTTTGAAAGCTGCATACATTGAAAAGACTTTAATTACAGACAATTCAGAGATTGACTATTGTTCTCCTTACCAGGAGGTCAATAAATATACAAGATTTTGCTATACAATTTTTCCTTAGATTTTGAATTCATCACGTGTTGCTGTAGTTGGCATGTCCTTTGCTTCCCCTTTCAACACTAGCTCATCGATCTTTTTCTTTTTTTTAAAGACTATTCCTTGGTAAAGGTGCAACGGGAGACTTTGTGGCACCTAATATTGCTGTAATAATAGTAATTTCCTATAGATTAGACCTAGAGCTGGTGAAGTTGCCGTTTAATTTCTTATCCATTTACACGATCAGTATTTCGTTCGTTTAAGTGTGCACATGGTCATAACGACTGCCGAATTTGCGCTTCCACCAAGTGCAATTCTAAGCGCCATAACTCGTTTGTAATCAGGTAACCAGGCTTGGCATTCAATCATATTTTTGCACATCTTGACCAGAAAAGTTGTTTGTACGACGCCTATGTTTGTGTTTAATCCAAAATAAAGGCAGTTGAATATCCCAACAGACGCCCAACAACAAAATCACTATGGCGCCTCATTTTGGTCCCCCGCCACACTTTAATGTTGGCAAAGGGGGACAATAGAAATGCCCTGCGTCATGTGTGCGTGTGTGCGTACCCATGCCAATATCTCTGGACTACAAGTGTGGGTGTCCATCTTCGCAACATAGATGCACTCAAGTAGGCGTTGTGCTGGGAAGTAAAGTGGGTCATGTGACATAAGGTCAAAGGTCAGCTATGTCCAAAAATAGGGTCAATTTGGTCAAAATAGGGCTATCATTATAAGCCTTGTAAACACGATATCTTTTTCTCTAAGCAAGTATGGGTTGTCCACTTTCGCACCATAGATGTCACCCAGTAGAACGGTGGATGATTTCGAAGTGGGTAAATGTGGATGTTCAAAGGTCAAATTGGTCAAAAATAGGGTCAATTTGGTCAAAAATAGGGGATAATAAGCCTTGTAAACACGATATCCTTGATCTAAGCAAGTATGGGTACCCAACTTTGCACCATGGATGTCACCCAACTATCGTTTGTATGATTCACAGGTAGGGGATGTGTGGCTGGGTCAAAGTCAACATGCGGTCCACAAATGGGATCAAATTGCTATAACCTTGGCAATGTGGCAGGATGATGAACGTTTGGGTGTGGTCAATATTCAGTTCCGAAAATTCTGAAGGTCATTTCAGGTCATATGGTGGTCATTCACGGTCAATCACTAAGTTGTGGTAGGATGAATGAAACTTGGTGGATGTGTCAGCATTCATAGTGCCAAAATTGAAGTTTCATTTCAGGTCATGCGGGGTCATCCAAGTCAAATCAACAAATGTATGGTAGGATGATGAAATCTTGGGGGTGTAGTCAACATTCAGTGCCAACATTTCAAGGTCATGTGGGGTCATCCAAGGGTCAATCATACATATGGTAGTATGGTCATGAAACTTGAAATGGGTGAAGTAAGCATTCATTGCCAGAAATTTTGAAGGTCATTCCAAGGTTGTGTGTTATTCAGGTCAACTACCTCAATATGTGGTAGTCATGAAACTTTGTGGATAATGGGGTCAACATTCTAAACCAAAAATTGTGAAGGTCAGTTTAAGGTCAGAAGGGTCATCTTCAGGTCAAATAACTACAATAGGTGTGTGTGGTGAATGTAGTCAACATTTGATACCGTCAAATTGCAAACTATGGCAGCAGCCTCAGTGTTTGAGAAACATTTATTCTCCATCACATTCCTCCCTGTGATCTTAAAATTATATTCACCTTCATTTACTATTGCGAACCGGGTGGGGGACCTTTGTGGTTCAGACCGCCTGTTACCTTTTTGTAGATCCTTCTCTGTAATTGAAGCACCGTTAGTGAAGGTTTGGGGGGGGTTTTTTTTTGTTTTGCTCACGAAGTCCATGACTAAAATGTTTTTTTCCTCAATCCAATGCGATTTCACACCCCAGGATTTTTGTTTCGTCTGCAAAATTGCAGAAGACACATACGGGTTACTCAACTGGCGTATGACTGTGTACATGGTGTGTGTGTGTTCTGTGTGTGTGGTCAACACTGTTAACTCTTAATATATTGCTGCCGTATGAGTTCTGTAACGGCACGGCGTGAAATAGCTTGTTGGAAAGGAGGGGGTGGGTGGGTGACTGTTGGTGACCTCATGTGAACCTTGGTGACCTCAGGTGACCTTTGGCCGGTCCAAAATGTAAACCCTTAATATGTGATGTAATATCAAGCAAAATGATTCGGAAGTCGCTGATATTGATTTTGAGATATAGCTAAAACAAAGGATAAACCATGTCTTTTGTAATCCTCATGTTTTGGCCAACCTCAACTGATAATATCTTTGGAATTACTTGGGTCGATTTCAATGGGTGTTTCAGCAAAATTACTTTTTTAAATGGTAGCATACAGTAACGTTGAAACGTAAACTTGAATTGACCGACTCAGACACTTTTGCTTGATCACTCACATCTAATGCATGCTGTATGAGTTTCCATAAGGGCGATGATGATGTACTTGGTGCGAGGGAGGTGGGGTGGGGTGGGTGACAGTTGTAGCCTCATTGACCTTCGTGACCCATGTGCCCCCTCTGGCCCCATCACAAAAACCGCGACGGCATACGACACTCGCATTCCGGGGACCGTTATGTCTTTGTTTAATATAAATCAGTGGGAAATGATGACCTAATGAAACCCACACGCTAATTTACTCTTTTGTGGCGAGTGATGAATGATAGATTTCAGACACTTCTCACCAACATATGCATTATACTTCTTGAGGCCATGTACTGCCGACAGGTCGCTCACTTGCACTACAATAACAATTGGTTAACTGTGGATTTCCCTGTTTCCGTAAAAGTTCGGAAACATTTCCGACAAAGCGCATTGGAACACATGAGAATTTCCAGAAAGAAGCGCCCCCCATTTTAATATTTCGAACACCCGGTTTTTTATTTTTTTTTTCATATGTGGAATGCTTTC
>JAMKCH010001260.1:0-38981 GCA_023653785.1 Ophioderma brevispina
AACTTCCAAGGGGGTACATATGGAACTCTTGCCAAAAAGGTCAATATTTCATCCCGTATAACTTTCGATTCCGTTAACTTTTTTCTTCTCCCGTCACATCCCTCTTTTTTCCTTAACTCCTCAAACTTCCATATAAAGTTCTCGAAAAGCGGATCCCTAATCCATGTGTGAATCAAAACAAAGTATGAAGGTCCTGTCGTTCCCGTAGTTGGTATTTTCTACCTCGAAAATTTTGCACCCGCAACCCATATTCTCAAAGGTTTTCTTTTTCCCTTTTTCTAATAACCCCTGTATTCCAGCATACCGTATTATATTTTTTCTCATAGGCCCAAATTGCAGTATGCCGTCCGTATTTCTATTCTCTACCTATATAAAGTGTCAGGATTGCACTGGCAACTTTCCGTATTCTAAGTAAACGGGAGCGATGACTGAAACAGGAGCGGTCACTGACACAGAAGCGATCACTAAGAGGTGACAGTCACAACATATCCCGAATTCGTAACCTTTTTAATAGCTCAAGTTCTCGAAGTTCCCATCATATCCTGTAACTCATATAGGCCTAGTTGCAGATTTCTAAATAATAAAACGTCAATATTTCACATCCTGTATAATTTTCCGTAGATTTTAATATTTTTCTTCTCAAAACTACCCCCGGTGTCTATAACCCGTAGCTTCCGTATTCTTTCCGTATTCTGTATTAGGCCTATATTCCTTTCCTCATAACTCCCCAAACTCCCGTATATAGTTCCCTTAATCCTGTAGTTTATGAATACTCCATCGAGTCACATTATCTCATATTGTAAACTTTTTTCATAACTTAAGTTCTCTTACTTTTCGTCATATCCTGTAGCTCATGTAGTTTCCATTTTGTAGATAATAAAACGTCAATATTTCATCCCGTATAACTTTCGATTCCGTTAACTTTTTTCTTCTCAAAAGTACACCCCGTGTGCTAACCCGTAGTCTCGCGCGGGCTCCCGCTAGCTGAGTAAACGGGAGCGATCACTGAAACAGGAGCGGTCACTGACACAGAAGCGATCACTAAGAGGTGACACACAGTGGCTACACCGCCGCAACCATACCACGCTATGATTAACGGCAATTTTGGCATATTGGTCGCATGTTCTAGCTATAGACCCCCCAGTCACAACATATCCCGTATTCGTAACTCTTTTAATAGCCCAAGTTCTCGAAGTTCCCATCATATCCTGTAACTCATATAGGCCTGTAGTTACAGATTTCTAAATAATAAAACGTCAATATTTCACATCCTGTATAATTTTCCGTACATTTTAATATTTATCTTCTCAAAACTACCCCCGGTGTCTATAACCCGTAGCTTCCGTCATACCACAACCAAAGCGTGTTATTGACCATTTTTTTTACCACGATTTTCTTATAATCAGTGTCTTGGCCAGCTTTCCGTATTCTGTATTAGGCCTATAGGGCCCTTGCACGGAAGGTAAATTATATTGAATGGACTTTTGTTTGTCCTCCAGATCATCCAAGCATGCGAAGAATACAAAGCATGCACCTGGTTCACCTGAACATTTCAGCTATTTCTACAGGTGATTCCTTTGTATTCTCTGCATGCTTGGGTTGTTCTGGAGGCAGGTCTGGCCAAGATAACCTATTGACCTGCTGTGCAATCGCCCTATATTCCTTTCCTCATAACTCCCCAAACTCCCGTATATAGTTCCCTTCATCCTGTAGTTTATGAATCCTCCTCCATCGAGTCACATTTATCTCACTCATTTGTAACTTTTCATAACTTAAGTGTCTCGTACTTTTTCGCATATCCTGTAGCTCATGTAGTTTCCATTATGTAGATAATAAACGTCACTATTTCAGCCTGGGGCTCCGGTATAACTTTCGATTCCGTTTACTTTTTCTTTTCTTCTCAAAGTACAACCCCGTGGGCTAACCCGTATCTCTTCTCCCGTTACATCCCTCTTTTTTTCCTATACTCCTCAAACCTCCGTAGTTCTCGAAAAGCGGATCCCTAATCCATGTGTGAATCAAAACAAAGTATCAATGTCCTGTCCGTTTCCCGTATTTTGGTATTGTCTACCTCGTAAATTTTGCACCGCAACCCATATTCTCATCTCAAGGTTTTCCTTTTTTCCCTTTTTACAAAAAATAGAAAAAATCAAAAATTATTATAATTTTTTTCTCATGGGACCAATTTGCAGTAACCGTCCGTAATTCCTATTCTCTATCGATAATATAGAAGTGTCAGGATTGCAAATGGCAACTTTCCGTATTCTGATAAACGGCCGTAGCGATCACTGAAACAGAAGCGTCACTGACACATACGCGATCACTAAGAAATAGGTGTGACAGTCACAACATATCCATTCTGTAACCTTTTTATAGCTCAAGTTCTCGAAGTCCATCCTCTCCCTGTAACTCGATATAGGCCTAGTTGCAGATATTTCTAAATAATAAAACGTCAATTTCACACTGTATTAATTTTTTTTCCGTAGATTTTAATATTTTTTCTTCCTCAAAACTACCACCGGTTTCTATAACCCGTAGCTTTAGCTTGCTTCCTTCATATACCACAACCTAAGTGTTAATTGACCTTTTTTTCCTCTCCCCAGGAATTTTTTTACCACAATTTTCGTATACTTCGTGTCTTGGCCAGCTGTTCCGTATTCTGTATTAGCTATTCCTTTCATCATAACTCCCCCCCCAAACTCCCGTATATAGTTCCCTTCATCCTGTAAGTTTATGAATACTCCATCGAGCATAGCCATTATCCTCATATTGTAACAACACTTTTTTCATAACTTAAGTTCTCGTACTTTTCGTCATATATCCTGTAGCTCCGTAGTTTTTTCCATTTTGTAGATAATAAAAACGCGTCAATATTTCATCCCGTATAACTTTCGATTCCGTTAACTTTGTTCTTCTCAAAAGTACACCCCGTGTGCTAACCCGTAGTCTCCCGTCACATCCCCCTTTTTGCCTTATAACTCCTCAAACTTCCGTATAAAGTTCTCGAAAAGCGGATCCCTAATCCATGTGTGAATCAAAACAAAGTATCAAGGTCCTGTCGTCCCCGTAGTTGGTATTTTTCTACCTCGTAAATTTTGCACCCGCAACCCATATTCTCAAAGGTTTTCTTTTTCCCTTTTTCTAACCCCTGTATTCCAGCATACTGTATTATATTTTTTCTCATAGGCCCAAATTGCAGTATACCGTCCGTATTCCTATTCTCTACCTATATAAAGTGTCAGGATTGCACTGGCAACTTTCCGTATTCTTAAGGCATAATACACCCCCCCCCCCGTGTCCTCGCATCTCTGTCGTGCAAGAAGCGTTGAAGAAAAAAAAGCTATACATCCTAAAAGTCTCAGTATTTTTTTTCTCAACTCTCCTGTGCAACTATAAGACAGTCCCGGATCCCGCCATGCAGCATGTGCAGTGACAACAACTTGCCGCTTGTACGCTGCGCTGTCACTGCACGCAGTCTGCGGCGGCGCGTTGCTACATAGTTACGCACAGCCACAGCGAAATGGTGTTTTAACCCATAATGCATCAGCGACGCGCTTCAGCTAACAACCGACCCGTTTTTTTCCTGTTATTTCCATAGTAACTGAATAGTTTTGAAATGAATGTCCAAACGCCACCATGGCATGGTATACCCAACCAATGTACAAAACTCAGACTCGAGATAGAGTTGAGAATCTTTGTTTTATTATTAGATTTCCGTATACATAATACAAATACATTAGGATCACACAAACAATGACATTATGGAGATGGCCAATAAGGCCCAGAGGCGGCCATCCCCAAAAACGTAATAGTTACATACAACTACGAAAGACATTAAGTGGGAAAAAACAAAATAAGACCTTTGCCCCAAGATTAAATTAACTCAAGAGAAAATTTATAAATAGTTGTTTTTTTGTATTTATTTCTAAATGGTTTAGCCGACTTTTACTTTTTAGATTTCATGAATGAATTCCCAAGAATTGGTCCAATGTTCTAATTGATTCAACAGATCACCAAGACTATTTAAGGTCATTTCGTGATCCCCATCCTCGTCCCCCGACTTAACCTAAAAAGTTGAGATTTTTTTATATCATCTAACCGGTTGGCTTGAGTATTACGTGCATAATTCGATCGACGCTGGAAGAAATTCGTGAGTTTGTATTCCTTGTCCGTAAACGGACAGAAATGATAATAGTGGTTCTATGGGGTCACCCGTATACAACCATTTGCTCTTAACCATCAACGTGCGCTTAGAATCAAACTGAAATTTTAGAATAAGCTTTTTCCTTCTCGAGGATCTCTAGTGACCATCAACAAAAATTAAAGGGGCTATATCACGAACTGCACCTTAATTAACATTGATACAGCTTCCATAAGAGCAGAAGTTTGGAGCAGTCCTTCATAATCTAACTGCTGGTATAGAATATGGCTGCTGCCTCTGCTGCATATGATAAGGTTTCTACCTCAACTACTCAAAATCTTCCCTAATGTCACTTGGCAAGTTCTAATGCGCTCATCCCATGACAGATACTTTTTGTCCCGAAGACATCAAATGGGCAATGCGGCGAAAGCACCAAGCTTTGAATGGTGTCGGCCACAATGTTCGTGTCCTGGCACCAGTCTTTTTCAATTTCAACATTTAATCTCCAGATGTTCCAAAGGGAGAGTTTCTCCAGTACTCCTATCAGACGATACGGCACTTGAATACTGCTGATTCCTTTGAGGCCTAGAAACATTGTTGCATAAGACCTAATCACTGTAAGCCACTTGTTCCACCACAACCGATAGCCAACTTGAAACCCAAGACGCGTCAGCTCTTTTTTCACCGTGAAAATTGGATGCGCAAAAAGAGAACGCACTCCTAGATGGAGATAAACTGTCTGTCACACGATCCAACACAAAAGTACCTTGTTGTCATAATGGACCGCAGCCTTACTTCATCAAATCAACACCCCAAGGCAGTCGCTGCCAAATGCAGTCTCATGTCAACTTCCTCAGAAGGCTCGCGGGAACTGGATGGGGTGCATCTTTCAACACTTTAACATACAACACTGTGCTTTGGCCATACTCAACGCTGATACGGCGGCACCAGCATGGAATCGAGTGTAACACTCGCCCAACCTAGCTCCAGAGAGTGCAAAGAAGGTTTGTTGAGTGTGATGTTGTATGCTGATAACTTAATGAGCGAGACAATGGGGGACTGAGGGAGACTGTTGGAAATGGAAGAAGGCTTGTAAGAGTAAAGGTTTGAAGGTAAACCGTTGGAAGACAAACATGTTGGTGAGGGGGTGGAGAGGGGTTGTAGTGGAGCAAGGTAGACCCATTGGTGTGGGTGGAAGAGAGTGAAAGAATTGCAGTGTGGTGGTGAGAAATGCAGGAAATTGATCCACGGGAGATGCACAAGATGAAGAGAGTGCCCCAGATGCGAGAAGGGTGCTGGGAGGGATTGTGGAACAGGAGGAAAAGTTGTGTGGTGAGGTGGAATCGGCGAAGGAGTTCACATACTTGGGTGACATGGTTTAGTGGGGGCGGGGGATGCGAAGTGGCTGTGACAGCAGAGGATGGTAATGGGTGGGTAAAGTTAGGGAATGTGGGGAGTTGTGGCAGGGGAAAAGTCATCCTTTGAAGATGAAAGGTATGGTGTATAGAGCTGCGTGGAGATCAGTGATCTGTATGGGAGTGAGACATGGTGTCTGAGCGAAATGAGATGTGGATTCTGAGGAGGACAGAGAGCAATGATAATAGCGATGTGTGGTGGTGAATTGATGGATAGGATGAGGACTGAGGGCATAGATGCAGATGTTGGGTTTTGGAATAAGCGATGGACCGTTTGGCGAGGCGATAGTGTACGTTGGTACGGGCACGTGCTGAGGAAGTATGACGGGCATGTTTTTAAAAGGGCTTTGATTTTGAGGTGGAGGTTGAGGAGGAGAGGACGTCCCAAAATTAAGACTTGGAAGAAGCAAGTGGAGGAGGATAGTAGGAGGGTTGGGTTGATGGTGGATGATGCATTGAACGGGTGAAGTGGAAGGAGGGAGGTAGGGCCCGGTTGCTGCGAGTGTGGGGTGAATCCGGCCACCCCCGTTCACGGGGACAAACCGGATTTTAACACTTTTGGTTTTCTTACCACTTACAACTTATGTGCAATACTATGATATTAGGAAACATTTTGGGTTTTCGGTGTCCCCCAAAATTAATCACTGAGTCTGATTGACGTGCACAGATGTAATTCATTTCATGTTCAAATAAACCTCCTTTAATTATTAAAAATGTTTTTTTTTTTTTTTTTTTTTTAATTTTTCTCATCAAACTTAACCCAAAACTTTTTTTCAAGTGAAGCAAATAGCAATAACAGTTGTGTACCAGGTGTCCAACACAAACTTACCCTGGTGTCTTTGCTATTGATCAAAGCGCGAATTAATTTATTAGCAAATACTTTCAATCCGTGTAATTGTAATTGTATAAAATGAAATCTCCTTTTTTTGTCTTTCTCTTGCATTCGTATTTGGATTTGAAAGTTGACACCGTAACAATGTTACCATACGAATTAAAATATTTTTTGAGTTGTATAAGGAAGGATTAGGAGGGTGACAATGTAATTTTTATTTTGAGGTTATTAAAAATTCAGTGGTTAAAATGCACTCATAATGATGCATATACCCCCAGACAAAATAAATGCACCTGTTGAAGCAGTATGCCCTTTTGTCAGCGATTGGAGAGGATCGGACTTTATCAATTTTCAAATATAGGGAATTCAGCATGTATAAAGCAATTCGCACGAAGAATTTGCACGGATATGTTGCCAAAAGACTAGAGTGAAAAGACCATTACCCGCAATTGTATACAGGAGGCCAACAAAATAGAGACCAGAGGGAAAAATACCATCCTGATAAACAGGGAGCCAAAATGGGCAACTAGAATAGAATAAAAAGCCCAGAGTGAAAATACCCTCCCTGAATAGCCAGGGAGCCAAAGCATTTAGGTAAAGCACAAAGCAAAGCCGAGGATTTTATGAAATTCAATGCAATTTTATTGTTGAAGCATGCTACTCCCCCTTTTTCACACGAGATCCAAAGGTGATGACCTGAAAAGAATGTAAAAGGAAAGCGGAAGCATGTGCATGCAGGAATATATGGCTGAAAACACAAAGATCTATTTATAATTATAATACATAATTAGCATGGTGCTCCAGGGCGACATGCCCATGCCAAATATCAAATGTCAGCAGGTGAATGGACCTGGAAGACTAAAGTGCAGAGATATATTAATTACATGTGCAATCAAATAAGTTATTAAAATTTAAGCTATTCGGCCATCCAAAAATAACTTAGCAAGATAACTTTTTTAAAATGAAGGCATAACATTTGACCTCAAATTAAGTAGGGTGATCAGTAAAGCAGGCCCCCTAACACCCATTATAAATATTAAATTTACCAAGATTTAAAGCTCATAACCTTGCACTGTACAGAGAAAAAAATAAAATACCAAAAAAGTGATCCCACAAATGCAACGCTTAATGAAAGGTTGCGCAATCAAACTACACGGACGTGGGTGGGAGGGAAGAATATGCGATCCTTTCTCCACGTATCTGCTGGATACGAGAATTGTGTGGATTTGTCATGAAATGAGGAGTGCATTGGACCAGAGTTTCTCTGAAACAATGACAAGCCAACATCTGAAAAGATGAGTGCCAATGTACCTGAAAATTCGGATTGCCAGCCCAATTGGCGTGACTTACGATTTTGGAAAATATGAGCGTTGTGATCACAGGAAACACATACCCACAATTTCCCGTTGTATACTTGGTGGCCAATTTATTAATATTCCTTGTGATCTATAGACCTGCCCCTTCCAGACCTCATCAGCATAGGCCAACCTTATCAAAATGTCGGTCGGACCATATGAGGCCTAGGTTAGGCAGAAGCTGGCGTATGCCTAACAGTCTCTATTACTCTTTGCCTAATTTCCCAAGTTGGGCTCTTAAGGAGATGCATTTGTCCCTACATTGTACAAAATGGGTGTTGGAGCTCCCTGCGTTGCAAACTTCTGGTCAGGCGATTACACCAAGCCAGCGAACCAAACCTTGATCCTGAGAGGGGGGGGTGACCAGGCCAGGGGTTTGACCTCCGCCATGCAATGAGCGCAAGTCTTACCGGTATGCGGAATGATGGAGTCACCAACAACCCATGTACGCATACTTGTATCTGAAAGATAATAAAGCTATATGAGTAAGGTGTTCAAAAAATAGTTAATTAGAACATTAAACAAAATTACACAATTCTAAAATATATGTACACCTGAACTGTGTAATTGTTACGAGGAAAAGGAGCCGACTATGTGGCCACATTTTAGAGCAGGTGATTACTGTAATGAAAGTACAAGAAACATTTCAACCTAAAAATACACGCCATAAAATAGCATCTTAATAGAACGGCGAAGGCCGCTAATAGCATGAGCAGGTGACTACCTGGAACGGGGCAAAAACTATAAATATTAAATGCGTGACCCTAGAATCTTACACGACGTAATCTGGCAAAAGGCCCGAATTGTAACGCTGGCATTGCTGACGACCTTCATTACCATCCTCCTTAATTTCTTCTTCTGACAAAACCACATTAAAGAAGCGCCGTCCTAGCTGCCCTATATGAAGATGCGAGCTGAAATGGTTCAGAGAATTAACCTAAACCATGTTGGAATGCTTCTTTGAGCATTCTATTGAATTGATAACAGTTAAGGGCTCCCCGTTCCCCGTTAAAATGAATAAACAGTGGCCCATCCCCTTTGGCAATCGAACCACTAACAAATCCAAAATCCCCTGAACTGGGCAAAAACTTGGATCACCGGAAAGCGCACAATTTTTAGCCTGTACCAGAACCCCTCTGATCAGTTTTAGAAAACGGACCGGGAAATTCCAGAAGGACTACTGGACATGAACGGTGTCGCACAAAGACAAGTTTCCCTGGTACGGCATGTTTTTATGCAGTGAATTCACTCACTCTTAGAAAGCCAAAAAGGCCAATAAAAGGCTGCTTCTAAATAAAAGTAAAATTCATATTTAGATGACGTAAGGAATGCAAACTCAAAACCAGCCGCCGTAAAATTGTGGGTGTGATGGGAAGTCTTGTCATCGCATCTGGGGGTAGACCTACTGCGCCTTCTTCAATTTATTAAAAATAAAATTTCCAGTCGGTGTGGCCAACCTTAACTTATGCCTAAATGCTAGGGCCGAAGTTTGTGAATTGTTAGACGAGGGAGCCCTGCCTGACAATGCTAAAAGAAATGTATGCACATGAAAATCATTCACTGGAATTGGCCAAAGATTGTGCAAATGAAATGTTTTCCTAAATTTCAATAAAGACTCACAAGATTTATTGTAGGATAACAGTTGCTGGAGCTAGCGAGCAATTAAACAAGCGTTTACTCTCATTTCTAGAGCTCACGAAATTCTGGAACTGGAGTTCCTACTTTCTCTGCATCTGGAGCCATCTCTCTGAAAAACTGAAAACGCCCATCCCTGGAATCGAGGAAAGCGCATCTGCCAATATTATTATATTTGCATGGCATATGCATAGCACAAAAGGCCACATAAACTCAGACATTGTAAAACAAGAAATCTTAGCAATTATGATGTGAGGGCACGTAGATGTTGTTTCTTGATAAGAGATACAGCTGAAATATTTGTTTGGACTAAGAACGATGCGTTTCCCTTTTAATGATTAACCCCCACAAAAACAACAGACACCAAAATGGGAAAAATCTCACTACAAGCTATCGATTTTCCCTTCTTACTCATCTGGCCCATCGACCCTGGAACCATTTGCCCCTAAAGTATCCCCCAGCCCGATACCACCATGGCATCTGTGAACAAATTAAATTCTTCGTCCACCTACCCCTATCTGATCGGGAATAATGGATTTTCATTAAAGTTATTTAAAAAAACAAAAAACCCACGTTTCTAAAATCACACTTAGAATCACGAGATAAAATGATCCCTTGTTGTTTGGACTTTTAACGCCACATGTCAAATCAATTAGACGTCTCAGAAAAGGTCGGCCAGGTGATAACGGCCTTCCAAACAAAGGAAAGAGAACAATGACTGACTGTAAGTTCCTCAAGGTGGACATGTTTCGCAGATAACAGAGATTCACTTTCCTCCTAATTTTGACCCAGCTTTGCTGGGGAATAGCAATAATCTGCTTAACCTGAGTCTATTTCAAGGTCCACAATAACCATCATGCCTAATAATTGGAAGTTATCTGGATGAAACGGTAGGTAATCTGAACGCGGACTCGATATCCGCTTTAGCCATGTGCACCCCTTTGCCAACCGGTACAACAACTGAAACTGCACCAATCAAAACTATTATATTTTACCTCGCATACTTTGGGATCCGATTCCTCATTCACTGACTCCCCCTCTGAGAAGGAAAGGGCTTGTTGGATCAACGGAAATTTACCAGGTTCAGACTTTGAACAAAGCCCTATTGGTGAGATAATCAGATTACCAATAGGTAGATTGAGGAGGAAAGGGCCTGCAATGCGAGTTTTTAAGGTTAAATCCTTTGATAAAACCTTCTCAATTGCTTAGCGGGGGCTTTGCCAATACAGTTTAAAGTGGGGCATCCCTAGCCACTTACTGCCACGAAAACTCAAGTTTAAAACCAAAAGAAACCCCTCGCTCCAAATGATCGCAGCATTTTTTTATCTGGAAATCTGTAAACAGAGGGATTAATGCATCCAATTTTATTGGCGAAGGATATTTACAACACGGCAAGACATGTGAACATGACTGAGAACCAAGCAGGCATAGCTGAAATGAAAAAGACGCTAGTGGGATGCAATGGATGCATCTTTGTGGGAGTACAAACCCCCCTTGCGGTGGCAAGTCCCTCTGATGAAGTCGAAAACACAAAATTTTTTTTTTTTCCATTTGACGTCATACCAGTTTGTCCGACCCCATAACTTTGTGATCGACTATGGAATGGAACAAAAACCCCTGGTTGGCGGCCCTGGGGCGAAATCTATTGAAAGCGCCGGCCCCTGACAGTGCTGAAACAAACTATGTACCAAGGAACCACAGTTCCCCGTCAATCATGGCCCAAAAACGGAAAGGCTGATCATGCATGCGTAAACATGTGGAATTGTTGAATAAAGATCTCCAACCCAACCCCAACCAAAGCGTGACGCTGCAGTACGAACAGTGTTGATATACTAAAAATTCTCCTGTGTACGATTTGGGGAGCTTCAAGTACACAGCGGCATACTAAAAACTAGCAATGCATCTGTCCATGCATTGATTGAAGTAAATCCTGCTTTTGTATTGTTCGCAAACAAGGTGGGCCGGATGGATTTACTTGACAAGCAAACAGTTTGTTGTAAAGCTGGCCATTATATTCCGTGGTCCCTTTCTCTTAATAACTGTGCCAAATCGACATAATCCCTTACGGCTCAACTATCTTGCTTTTAATGTTTGTGGGACACTCAAGTACTTAATGGATGCAGATGGAATATTAATAGGTGTGAAACCAAGCTGGGGTGCTTCGATCATATTTAAATTTGAAGTTGAACGGCAATTTACCACGAACACGAATTTAAAAAAAACACGCCAAAACTGCAATTAGGGCCATTAGCAACCTGTAAACCCTGTTGATTACAGGATTGCAATGACTATTATTCACTTGACTGACCAAAACAAATTGTGTGCCATTGATAGATTATTTACAAGATTTTGGATAAGAGTTGACAGATTAACACCACTTTGTATTAACATATTACTAGCAAAATTACATTGAAGCAATCGATCTGCAGGTACGGAGCTAACTGTGAGGTTGCCACAAAACGTTCCTGGCTTGAGCTGTTGCTTGAAAATGGTGAACTCAAGCTGACCAAACTGATTTTGTTGAAGTACTTGAACCGGGGCCCCGTTGCTGAGCTTGATGAAGTGTTTGAAAAGGCTACTGAGCTTGACCTTGTTCCGGCTAAAATTATACCATCGCCCTGAAGCGGCTGCTGCGGTACCCTGGGCTGATTGCGCCTGTACTGGTTTGGATTGGTAACTAAACCCTTGGTTGTTGGTGACAAGTTGTTGATCGACGTTTGCTTGTATTTGTTGTATTTATCGGTACATCTTGCTGAACGTACTTTGTTGATGTGCATCTTGTTGTACGTGTACGTGGCCGTTGTCTGTGACACGCACGTGCAACTTGTTGAGCTTGCACCGCCATGTCCCGTCATTTTACTCTTGATGTGGTTCTGAATTCACCTCCCCACGAATAGTAACTCCCCCACAGCTCGAGCTGAGTGAGCCCTGTTGTCTGGTATGGTTGGTGTTGGTCTCGTTGTAGGTAGTTCCGCTACCGGATGTACTAGGACGATCTTGCGATTGAATTCTTGATTTCTCAACCCGTTTTTGAAGGCTCTTCGTGGTTTTTTTTTTTTTGCGGACCCATTGTCAATTATTTTGAAAAAACACCGCGAGAAAACTGTTCCAAAATTAGCGAGAGCTTGTATGTAGAAGCAACGTACGCAACCGTTACGATTGTAAAAAACGAGAATATAACGCTTGAACACGCAACAAGTCAAACAGAACAAACGCTCCTATGAAGATGAGAAAAAGAGAAAAAATATTGCGATCCTTTCCACGCAGAGTGGCTGACACTGAAGGGGACATTTCCTGGAAATAATGGTTGTCCCACACGACAAAAGAGTCGTGCACGCGATTGCTCACGAAAATCTAAACAGTGGACAAAAGGCCGGCCGCGCGCATTGGCGGCAACGCTGAGTAACAGAATGCAATCAATAGCCTATACCAATATTTGCAGTGGGGTTTTAAACTATTTTCTCTCGATAAACGAAATAAAACTATTATTATCATGGAAATAGACAATTAATAATGTTTTGTGTTTGGTAGTTGGACACCCTGTTATGAACATAACCCAAATTCTTGCAATATAAATTTGAAGATTCATTGCAAGTATGAAATGGGAATGGAGCCTGCAGAATAATCAAAATCAACTCGACTTCATAACGTGCAATTAATGTGGACATCAAACGTTTCCAAGATAGGCCGCACACCAATTTGTTGTCTTATTGCCGCTGGGTAATCATGCAGTGTCAGAACACTGCTTTCAATGGCCAGGGATCCAGGACGAATGGGGACAGCCAGGGGTTTCACGCCTACTCGTATCGAAACTGGCTGCGATTACACTAGACAGGGCGTGATTTCTCATGGCATATGGGACCGACGGCTTAACGTTCCCTACGAAGGACGTGGTATTTCATGGTTCGTTGCCCAAGTACAAATGAATGCCACGGGGAATGGGGAATTCCAGTTTTAATCAATAGTCTTACAAAATAAATCCAGATCGGTACCAAATTAATCCCAGCAAGTGGCTCCCGCCGGGGGGAATTGAAACCGGGGACCTTCGGCACCAAGGCAAATGCATAACCATTGCGCCACGCTTCTCCCTAAAATGCCCCAAATAGTCATTTGTAAACAATAATGCAAAGTATAATGATATGATGGTTAGTATGAACATTATGAGGGCAGGACATTAAAGTTCAAATTGCTCCTCAGATGTACACCATGTCAACAAAGTCACAAATGTGTAACATTTGTTACATGTTGGATACCTAAGAAGATTTAAACCAATTTAATTTGCGATAAAATTGCAACTGTTTAAATTTGGTAACAATTTCCACTTTTTAAAGACATTTTTGGAGGCATTTGACTACGTCAAGTAAAGGCAGCCAAAAAAAACCATTGCATTGGGTATTTTTACATGTTGAAAAAATTGAGTTTGAAATGAAAATTGTTGGACACCAAATTGGAACAAACTGTTACGCCTTCTTAGCAATGACTCTGTGAAATTGCACAATATGTAAGTCACTTCTGCATTTATTGTTGGTGACCAATTGTCAAGTACAAAAAACATAGTCGAAATTTAAGAAAAAACTATGATGGAAACCCGCAGTAAATTTAATATTAGCTTGTTATTTTTTGTACCCTATTTTGACTCCCTTTTGAGCCAATTTTCCAACAAAAAGCATTCAAAATTAATAAGTAAATTGGGCAATTTTAATATGCAAATCTATTTAAGCACAAACCCATGCCATAATATCAATTATTTAATTCATTCATCTACTATTCAGAGATTAGGCATTTCCAGCTTTGTCTGTTACACCTAAACCAAGTTGCCCACCAACGCTTTTTAAATGGCAAGTGCAGCAAGAAGTCCAGGAAGATCAAACTAATCGTAGAGGTTTAGTGGTGACCCTTGTTTCAATCGCCCTTTTCAATCAACCATGGTGAATTGGAATCCGGTATTGCTAACCTTCAACCAGGACAGCAGTAAGCCTTGACAATATCGTAACTGAGCAGCTGAAAAACTCGGCCCATTATCAAGAAGGGCTTCTTGAGCTCTACAATTGGTCTGGCCTTATTTTCCCCGTAGGTTCCCAACAGATCTGGGGGAAAGCACATTTTATGGCACTCCTAAAGTCTGGGAACGATCCATCAAATCCCACTAGCTATAGAGCAATATAACTCCTCAGCCATGCCTACAGGCTCTTTGAACTTCTCCTGCTCAACCGTACCGCACCTGTGATAGATGAAAACCTCATACCAGAACATGGCATGTTTCCGGCCACAAATGCAAAACAACTAGCAGTACTCAACCTAACTCAACACATGAGGATGTTTCGAGAAGGGTTTGGTAACCGGAGTTGTGTTCGTTGGTCTATCAGACTACGACACTGTTAATCATAAATGTCTACTCTATAAGATTTTGGAACTCACCAAGGAAATCAAGGGATTGCTTCAACACAGGATGTTCATTTGATTCAGTTAGGAGCGAAGAAGCTTTGGAATGACCTCAATCTTACTATAAAGAAAACCACCTAAGTGCAAATTCATCCAAGACACAGGTGTGTGCTTCATCTACGCAACTGTGAAGGGCCAAACGTCAGCTTAAAGTAAAACTGGTCTGGAACACACCCCTGGAGCACTATTAATCCTGTCTACCTAAGAGTTACTTTGGACTGCACTATCTTTTAATAAGAAGACGAAGAGTAAAGTATGTCACGCAATAACAATCTTGAACAAAGTCACTGGCACAAGATGAAGTGCTCCTAACATACCCTAAGGTCGACGGTACTTGCCCTGTGCTACTCATGTGCACGTGCAGAGTATGCTTGCCCTGTATGAGAAGATCAACCCATGCCAAGAGCTTGATTCAGCATTAAATGCCTCCTGCGGCTTATCACAGGATGTTCATCCAACACCAACGGAGAAATTATACATCCTAGCAGGGATTTGCTCAACCAGACATCCGTTGTTAGTGTAGCGAGCATGCAAGAGCGTAGCTGACAAATATCGAAGGATGTGAAGTACCCTATGTCCGGACAGACGTGCTGCTAACCGCCTTAAAATCCAGAGAGAGTTTCTTAAGCAAAGTCGAAACCTCTTGAATCAGTCTCTAAAGAGATAAGAGAGTCGAATTGTGGAATGAAAGACTTATCAACCAAATAACAGCTATTGGTAACGAACCGTGAGCATTTCCACCTGGAGCTGGCTCCTCATGGACTGAATGCGGCGATGCAGATTGAGAACCAGAAAGGGCCGATCAAAGGTATCCTTGCAGAAGTGGGGCTACCTGGAAGCAGATCAGGACATACGGCCTGTGATTGTGGAACAAGCACCACAGAACAATCGAACATCTCTTGGTTTGCCCACTGGTGGAGCAACAATGCACAAACAGGACCTTGCGGAATTCAGTGAATCAGCCAGACGTTGTACCCATCTATGGCTTGATCATATTTGAGAACGCACTGTGTTGGACACGATAAGAAGAAGCATTGTCTGTAGCTTCCCAATCGTCGGAGTGCTCAACCACTACAAGTATGGGGGCGTAATATAACATCAACAAATACATGATTATTTACAGAGAAGCGTAAAATAAATTTCTCGAGTAACGGTTGCCTTTCAAGAGGTCCCTACTTTTGTGTGGTTAAAACTCTCGTCTATGTTGGGTAAGTTTAGACCAATGCTGAAATGCCTTAGTCATGACACCATTATCATACATACACGTCTCTATGCCGGTACTATAACTGCTCCAATTAACTTAGATGTCCGGATTTAATTAATTAGACTGTTGACTCGAAACTTGGATGGCCCACCTGATTCACGATTAGAGGCGGGTTTAAAAGCATGTTACAACAATGTCGATTCTCAAACAGCTGTGTAAATTTTAAGCAATTTCATTGGCTGATGTCCGGGTTCAAATTGACTATTTAACCGCAGGTAGTACCCCCCCCCCCCCCTCGCTGCCGTATTTACGTTTTTAGGTGAAGCGCTCGCGTCATACCGCGTTTTGCTACATTCGCACGCAGCCTGCCAATGTTTTGCGTCTCGTTGCGTCCACGGGTTGTTCGATTTCTGTCACTGGGTGTGGTAGTCCTTTCTTGTTGTTTTTAAGCCATAAGGGCGAAGTTGGGTTAAAGATGACCTTAATTTACAAAGCTGTTTAGAATGGTGGGTCGCTTGGGTTCAATTCGTCGTGAAGAGAGTACCGGTTCAAAAATTATACTTTATTCTCTAATTCAAAGACCTTGCTCTGAGCTCTCTGTAATGTTATCTTGTATTTGTATCCAAAAGTCAATGGTTTCGGATTTGATCCTGTTCGGCATTATTCATTTCATACCATAGCGGAACAATATTGATCATTAATTATCTTCCTCCAACAGCTTGTTCTATCCGTATCAAACATGTCCGTAACTTCGCTTAAACTTCTTGCTAGGTGCAAAATGCTAGAATTTCTGATAGATGTCATTGCTTTGGTTATCTGACTCTGGCACTACGTTCTCTTCCTACGAGAGGACAAGGGGTGGTAACGTTATCACTTCTCAAACCGTTTGTGGTCCACGCCATGTTGAACCGGCCAAACATAGCGCCGCAGCCGCTGCTTATTCCACAAAAGAATCTACCAGAGTCATCCAGTGGATTTCTTTTTAGTGGGACAAGACTGACTAAAGAACAAAAGCCAGCAGTATCTATGTTAATGTTGAGCTAAAACGCCTTTCAGAAAAGACGCTTTGAATGAAATTGGTAATGGAATTGTATCAAGAAGAGAAAGACCTTGGAAGTGGTGTTTATTGAATATACCAAGAGTAAAGAAGACTACATGGAAGGCCAGTATGGTACCATAGAATACCTAAAGGATGGCAACTTTAGTATACGTGAATAAGTTCCACTTGGATAAAACAAACCACACGTGATGATCTTTTGCAATCACATCATATCACCCACACTGATGCCAGCCGACTGGAATACCACATCTATGTGTACCTAATCCTGTAAGCTAGAGACAAGGAAACAGAATGGAGAGATTGTGTTTTGATGTAACTCAATCCATCCTCCATGATTCAAGGAAGAAGCTAAAGAAGAGTGGAAGCCAAGGCCAAGATGCTGGAAGTACTTGGAAACGGTACCTACCAAACTTGCAGCCGACCAGTGGATTGAAGCGCAAGATGATCCAACTCGCCTACTTGCCGTCTACAGGAAGGATCCACCAGTGGGAGAAGACAATTGTTGGGATATCGATATGACAGTTGCACATCTACTTAAAGAATTTGATGTTATCAAAATCAAATATTGTCCCACGGGGCCCGTTTGGCTGCCATCTTGGATCCAAAGAAACCTTCATATAAAATGGTTTGGATTGAATTGAAAGGACTCAAATGATTCGTCTCATCATAAGGAATCATAAAATTACTATTTAGGCATATTTGGAGATATTCAGTTGGCAAAGATAATGGGTGAAAATGTGATCAAGTTCCCTTGCAATTTTGATTGGTCTTGTACAGGGGGCCCGTAACTTTCAATTCATGATCTTGACAAATTTATTTCAAACTAGCGGGAGGCCCAAACTAGCGGGAGCCCCGCGCTTCGCGCGGGCCTCCCGCTAGTTGAGTGAAACAGGAGCGATCACTGAAACTGAAGCTATCACTGAAAAAGTGACAAACTATATGGGATACCGACCGCAACCAAACCCGTCAGCCTGAACTTTAGGACTCCCCCGGTCACAAACATTTTGTACTTTTCTGAGCATGAGAGTGTCCAGAAAAGTATAGTTGCACTATCTAGGATGTTTAGATAGTTAGGCTTTCACATATAGCCGATTTTTTGCTAGAAAACACTTCCAGTATGCTTCAAGACTGGTGCCGATTGGCCATTGTTTTTTTCGAAAATCGCGAGTATTTTTCATTTTTCAGGTTGTTTTTATTGGCCAAGTTGGGCAAATTTGAAAAAAAAAAAAAATACCGCCACATTTTTTCTTGCAGCTTAAAAAAATCTTGGTTGGGGTTTTTGGAATCGGGAAGGTCGACTTGAACACATGAGCGTTTGGTAGCGGTAGCGGGATAGTTGGCGCGCATCATGATGGTTGTGTGCATTTTGGAAAGTTTCGGCAATTCTGGAGTCTACTCCAAGCGGAAGAGAAGATGCAAGCCAACTGACATTTTAAAAATTAAAAATCGATGACTAAGACTCGGCGCTACAGAGATAAGTCGCCGACTTGCGGTCTTGACGCAACAGTGTCACAACTTGTGCTGTCGCTTAAGTCTGCTACTGATTTGGAACTTGCTTGGATCTTAATGATGCTGTTGCATACTGCTTGGCGGTGAATCTCTCTGTCTTGTAAATTTTGTAAGTTTTAAAAAAAGAAAAAACCTAAAAAATTTTGAAAACAATGTGGTCTTGTGTAGTTTGGAACGGTGGGTTTCGCGCGGGGTTGTCTTCTAGTGACTGGTCCTTTCTTGGCGTCAACCACGCGGCGACCACTCGACGAGCAGTCTTGACAAGGACATGTCACAACTTGTGTCGTCGTTTCAAGGTTGGCGGACTGATCGGGACTGAACAAGTGGCATCGCCAATTAAACATGCTGAATCTTGGAGATTTCATGATGCTGTCGCCTATTGCTAGGCTTTTCAGCATCCCTTGTCTCTTGCCGACGGGAAACTCGCAGACTATCATCCCACCCGGTCGAGATAAAAATTTGTAACTTTTGCAAGTTTTTGAACCAGACTGTAGCCGATTTTGAACAAAATTGCTGTCTTGGTGTCGGAAGGAGGTTGGGTCAGGACCTGTCCTCTTTGTGACTGTACCTTTAGGTGGTAAAATTCGGTTAATAGTTACCTTTTATCAAATTTGTCTTGTTTTGTTTGGGAATTTTAAGGGACTACTCAGACTTCTTTCCTAACCGATCACAAAATTGAAGTATCTGAAATCAGGGAACCTGGTACGATTCCAGAGTGCTTCATGGCTCATACCAAACAATTGACAACAATTTTGTCAAGATTGAAGCTTTTGAAATTTTGGGCCCCCTTTACAATACATGACCAAGCTAAAGTTCAATGACCTTTATCCGCTTTTCTCACAACCCAATCTCTGTAACTGAACACACAGATATGCAAACTAATATATTTTCCGATTCCTTATGGTTAGACGAATCATTTGAGATACTTTTCAACTAAATTGAAAACCACTTTGTCACGATTACTTCTCCCTCTTAATCCAGAATGGCCGTAAAACGGACCTCGTGGAGACAATATTTATTTTGGTAAATCAAAATTCTTTCAGTAGATGTCGAGAGATTCTAAAAAATCTAATTTAGTTTACAAAGGGGTGTGCATGGGAACCCAATATAATTGCTAGACTAAGGCTTCTTTAGTCAGTAGAACCTTCATGTGACCGTAAAGTTGAGTATGGACAACATTTTTTTCTGAAAATATAGAAAAACTAAAAAATTAAAAAAAAAAAAATCTGCCGGGTGCCACCTGGGCATCTTGAGCATTTGAGAAATCCCAGAATGGCGGTCGCCATAAATGATAATTATCTATCAACCCTATATTATCAAACTATGGAGTTACTAGATTATATAGGATCCCAATAAGTGTATGGCACTTGTAACATTAAGTCATATACTTTCAATTCAAAATGGGAAGCCAAATCCAATTAATTTAAAATATGCCATATAACAGCAAATACCCTGCGTAAAAATACGAGAAAGTTACTTAGGTTATGTTTTGCTAGACACAATTAAATGTATTCTGATACTTTAAAAATGTACAATGACGCAATCAATATGCCAAGCCAAAACGTGAGTCATCTTCAAAAATACTTGGCATCAAATGTATAAGTTGTACAGCCTTCAAATCGACATCAATGTGTCAATGACATAGAAATGTACCTTTGATCCTACCAATGACAACATACATTTCAATTTGTTTTAAAATGCGCCAAAACGACATAAAACTAATATGGTGCAAATTTGTCAAAAATACCATAGGGAATTACATTATTTTCACATATTTGCACTCAATTTATATTTACCCATTTTTAATTTGTCCGGATTACTGGTATCACTTGGTTATATGATCATAGGTACATTTCTATGGTTTCATTGACACAATAATTTATACTTGAAGGTAATATTTAGACATTTGTTGCCAAGTATTTTTGGGAAGATAGATATAGTTTTTGGCCTGCCATATTGAAGGACGTCATGTTACAACTTTAAAAGCCTCAGATTAGTTACATGTATTGGGTCTACAACATATTCTAAGTACCTTCATGTTTATGTTTTTTATCGCACGGTATTTGCTGGTTATTGGCACATTTTAAAATTATAGATTTGGCTTCCATTTTGAATTGGAAGTATGAATCAATGTTACAAGTTGCAATGCATTGTTCATTGGGGTACTATAGTATATTATAGTAACTCCATAGTTTGATATATTAGGGTTGAATAAGATAATATCATTTTATGGCGACCGCCCATCTTGGATTTCTCAAAAAATGCTCAAGGATGCCAAGGGGGCGGCGGCACCCTGCAGATTCTTATTCTACAACACCCTTATCTACCATTTTCAGCACAGACAAATTGGGTCCCATACTCAATTTTACGGTCAGGCCATAAGTTGGCCCATTGGCTACTGACTACTGCCATGACACAACACGTTGGCCACGGCGGGGCTCGAGCTCACAATTTGAAACCGGTCTAATGATCATGAGTCCTGCGTTTTTCCACCTGTTTTGTATGCAAGAATTGTGTGTAGGTGATCTTGATATTATTGCTACAGTCTGCATGTGATGTATAAATGTCGAGTTTATAGGTATCGGGTGGTTTGCGGAGGCTCTGATTCGAAAATATATCCGGTAGGCGGTATCCTTTGATCTCTCTAATTGGTTGATAAGATATCTTATGCAGAAAAGAGAAGCCAACCGTAGTGGTCATTGTATAGTGTAGCTTATTATATTCGGGAAACGAAACGGGCTCAGGGCGCCCATTGGATTACACGCTTTATTCCGTATAAATTTTACACTCTGGACGGAAATAAAGCATTGTATCCAGGGCACTGAAGCCTGTTGTTTCGTCGAATTAATAAGCCTTGTAGAAGATAGCGAAAATAATCTTCACTTAAGTAGCTGATGAAACGAAGACAACCAAAACAAACAAAAGAAATAAAAAACCTTTTATACATAGTATCATAAATATGTGCTCTTCAAAATTGAGAGAAGTCATACTTAAATAAACATGCATGAGTGCATTTACTTCCTCAGATTTGTAGCTGCAATTCTTCTCTGTTAGTAGGATGTCCCATTTTCCTGGTCGATTGTAACTGCCGACAGTCTCCAAGGCATTCTCTGTAGTATTGGGGGATGTTTCCATTTCCTGTGATTGGTACCTTGCAGGACACAGTTTCTCCAAGGCATTCTCTGTAGGATTGATGTCCCATTTCCTGGTGGATTTGTACCTGCACGCCCAGTCCTCAAGGCATTCTCTTGGATTGGATGGCAGTCTGGTCGATTTGACTGCAGACACAGTGCCCCAAGCAAAGCTGAGCAAAATTCAGACTGGACAACTCGGAGAAGCCTTGGAGAGTGATCCGGAAGGGAAAATAACAGACGGTATTCCTCCCGAGGCAGCGGAAGCTAGCGGATGATGAAAGCTCTCAAGAGTGGCTTGGAAAGACGATTTCAGTCAGATCCAGCTTTGACGTGATGAATTGGCCGGGTATATCCTTAATCTCCTTACAAGACTCAGCTATTAATAACAGCACCATATTAAGACAATACAGTATTTGTTTACCACTATTGCTTTTCAAAAATTCGTTATTAGAACCAATGTCTATTTTGTCCTCATTCCTTCCTAGTTTGGTGTTATAATATACACATATTACCTTATTTAATTAAAAATAAAATGCTAATATTCATTAGAATATAGGATTGTTACTGTGAAAGCATTTTTAGGTAATCATTCTTAAAACGTTTTTTCCTAATAAGCGCCTTAGGACATTTACATAAAGTTTCTGAATTATAATTCAGATATTAGTGAGAGGGAAGTTACGTTTTGGATACAATAAAATATGTATAAATGGCGTACCAACCAAATACGGAATCAATGGAGAGAATAAGCGTATTCAAAATAACTGACTTTAGCACACAACCATGCCGATCGTTAGAAGGAATTCCATACCTGATTAAGAAAATACTTCCATTGTTCGTAATTCTATAAGGAATTTGTGCAAGATTGGTTCACATGAATCTAACTTGTTTAGTACTGAAATATAGTTTAAGGAGGTAAATATTTTAGAGACGCCTCTCTGATTATTAATAAAAAATAATAATGATCATCTTCCTTTTTTTTATTTTCAGGGAATGTCATTATAAATGTTTTTGTTGCATCAGAGGCAGTGATAATATTTTCATTTATAGTCCAGGCTACATACCATGTGACCTTGTTATATTATATATAAATGTTTTTCAACGGTTTCTAGAACAGTTTTTCCTGCTGAATCTGAATCCGATGGATGCCAGATGAAAAACCGGTAGACGTTTCATATAGAAGTTCCATGGATGCAAATGAGGTGTTACAATTGCTTTCGTCATGCGCTGTATGACGTTGCGCAGTAGCGCTTGACGGAATGAATGGCAATACCTCATTTGCATCAATGGGACTTCTATATGAAACGTCTACCGAAAAACCTTGAGCATTTTCAAAGAAACGCAAAAAGCCAATATGGCCACCAAAATACTAAAAACTCATTTGTTAATTGCTCAAAAGTTGTAATTTTTTTGCTTGTCCAGTCAAAACACCCATTGTGACCAATTAAAACATGATTCATTAACCACCTAATTAAGAAATTCAATATGGCCGCCAATACAACAAAGCATCTGATATTTATCTACTTTTGACCGTAGAATGGTAACTTGGTATATAAACTTATGCTTTAGCAATCAATATGTTGATTGAGACGATTATGAATAGCTTTCAATAATTTGATAATCAAATCACTAAACCATTCAAGATGGCTCCAAAATGGCAAAATTCATTACTACATAGAGCCAAGAGCTGTAATGTATGTGAATGTCACTATAACTCATTCAGAGCAGTTAGGATATCATAACATAATCAAAGTGATTGCTATCTGCAAGATGGCATCCTGGATGAGCGTTCAATATGGCTGCAAATGTCAGTCAGTAAAGGCCAGTAATTCATTCACGCTGTACGCTAAATATAATTTTTTTTATGTTTTTTAGTTGGATTATGTCTTCCAAAAATCCCAGTAAGGCTATCTTAAGTATCTTTGAGTTGTTATTCATCAAATATCCCAGAATATGTCTGAAACCTACTAAACCAAGGAGACACATATCTCTAGACTATTAGTGATCGCATTTTTTCACCGCTTAGTAAGTGCCATTCCCAGCCATATTGGATACCCATCTTGGATGGAATCTTACATGTATCGATTGCTCTGATTACCTAATGATATGTAAACTGATCTGACTTACTTACACAAACATTGCAGTACTAGGTTAGGCATATTCATCAATTAGAGTATCGGAAGTCATCTTGGACGCTATAATGAAGGAATTTTTAATTACATTTTTGAAAAATATTTCTTATGCTTTTAATTAATTTTTTGACTGTCAAAACACCAGGGTAGATACCAAATTACCAAACTGCAATCAAAAGTAGATCACGATCAGACACTTTCTTGTATTGGCAGCCATATTGAATTAATTGATTGCGTGGTTACAGAATCTTATGTAAATAGGTCACCTTGAATGTTTTAACGAGACAGGCTGAAAAATTGCAACTTTTGATTGAACAACATATATGAATGTTTTGTGTTTTGGTGGCCATTTTGATTTTTGCGTTTCTACAAAAATGCTCAAGTTTTCTCGTCTGGCATCCATCGGATTCAGAATCAGCATAAAAAACTGGTATAGAAACCGTTGAAAAACAATATATATCTAATAAAACAAGGTTGATATTAGTTATCAATGAGTCTGTAGCCTGGACTATTATATAAGTTTGACCCGAACAGTTGACTATTGAACTTTCAACTGTCGCGAAATTTGATTTTTTGCAAGTGTGTCTTGTTGTCAGTATTAGTCCCCACGGGATCGGGTAATAGTCGTTTCCCTGGGTGACCACTTATTTTTCTTGTTTCTCCTCGGGTCTCATTGGGCTGTGTGTATCTGCAGGGCCATCATTATTATCGTCACTGATTGGCAACGGCATCACCTGGTTGGATCTTCTCCTGCCCAAATGAAGCACACGACTAAAAATATTGCCGAGTACTCCATGTCGACCAGTAGTGGCAGTCTGATGGGACGAGGACGAAGAAGAGGTCGCGTGCTGTCCTTCGTTGTCGGCGGAGTTATTGGTCTGCTCCGACCAATTGCGTCGTGGATTTTCTTCTGATGTCAAGTTCTGGTTGTCTTCGGGGTTTTCATCAATTTGTGCTATTTGTGTGGCTTCTACTTCAATGGCTGCCGTGGGACTAGGTCTGGATGTTGTGTTTGTCGGACTCACAGACTCCTCTGGAGTCCGAGCTCCTCCATCTGGGCATTCAGAATCACATTCTGAAGTCAGCCTTGAGATAGGCCATAAAGCTTCCTGAAAAGTAGACAAATAAAGAATCACTTCACAACTGTTACTATTGTCTATCTCAAAAGGAGTGTTGAACAACTGCATTTAAGTAGTCCTTGTACTTCGTAGATTTTCTGAGCAAACTAATATCCTGGTTAGATGTGTAAGAAAATACGTTTGTTAATAAACAACTGGGCAGGGGAGGGAGAATTGGCGAAGCGAACATCCCCTGACTTTGCACGTGTTTGATCACCGCCAGACCATTGATAACTTCACGTGAATTTGATTTTCATTATTTTCATGGTCTCTTTCATGCTCACAGGATATCTCCAGGTGCTTCGGTTTCCCTGGACCATTTCCCATTGATCCATTCCGGAAATACTAGGTTTATAACTGATTTGCTGAAGACCTAATTGTGCTACGAGAAGGGCAATTTTAAGGGAACTGGTCCTAGTG
This sequence comes from Ophioderma brevispina, assembly GCA_023653785.1. NCBI lineage: Eukaryota > Metazoa > Echinodermata > Ophiuroidea > Amphilepidida > Ophiodermatidae > Ophioderma > Ophioderma brevispina. The sequence continues at coordinate 25,395 of JAMKCH010001260.1, forward strand.
ACAGAAGTTGACCCTGCTCTCCAAGGTCGCATTATGGTATTTGAGGAGAGGAGGTATAGAAGTCGTTTTGGCCCACCCCATACATCAGCAATAAGGCAAAACCTTGTGATAACTACAAGGGCATGAGCAGACGTGTCACTCTTTCCGGCGGAACCTGTAATCCAGCGTCAGAAATAAAATTATACGCTGAACATTGAGGTCTGATCATTTAGGTCCGTATGCACAAAAGAGTTGGCCCAGGCTATGAGGTTAGACCTGATCAAGTGTAATTCAGTTCAGCAGAAAAAGGAACTTTTCCTTGCATTGACATGAGACATTTTGTATTTATTTTGAAATTTTAAATTTTGAATCTTTGAAATTTGCTAGTTACTTTATGAAGAAATGTGAATAACTGTCAATTTTGGACAAAACTAATTTTGACTTAGACCAGGTCTAACTTCAAACCTGGTGTAACTTTTTGTGCATACGGACCTTAGATTCCGAAGCTTTTGTGAGGCCCTGTGACTTTTGATTCCCTAATTTTAGGGACCGAATTTTGTTAATCGCTCATATTTTCCAACCCCTAAACATGTAAATACAAATACAAATCAGTTAACAGAACTTTTGTTTCACTTACCTTCTCCTTTCCATCACTAATGTCACTGCTGGCTGCCATCAGTGAATCTCTTCCATCTAACTCACTAGCACTGTGGGACAGCTTACACGTCATTTTCAGCAGCCGGTGTGAAGACGAGGGCATCGTCTGTTGCGAGAGTTTCCTGCGTGCCATCTGACTCGCTGTGTCCTTTCTTAATCCAGCGTCATCCGATTCAGCTTTGGTAACGGTCAGATGGTGGTCGTCAAATTCTGCGGTAGCACTCGCACTTGGGCTGCTCAGTCGCCCAGGTTTCACTTCATGCAAAATAGCAGAGGGGGAACGAGAACGAGTATCCCCAGCTCTCTTAAATCTATCACTTGAAACACCGCCTCCCGATATATGCGAAATACTCTTTCCCGCTACCAATACGGTGCAACTAGACCGAGAGAGCCTCGGGTCTGCGGGTTTGACGTAGATTACAGAAAGACCGCTTTTCTTCCTCGTTGTTTCCGAAGTAGATCTATCGAGACTGCTGTTATTGTCAATATTACTATCCGCTCCAAACACTTTATGTGTTTTTTCGGTGTTATCTTTTAAAACTTCCTTGATTTGTTCCCCTTTTGTAACATTTTCTTTGCTTTCTGATGTAATTATGTCCTGAATTTTGTGTCCAACAGATTTGTCGATTTCATCAAAACATTTATCATCAGACTCTTTAGCCCTCCCTTTCATTGTGTTTACTTGGCTTTTGTTTCGTAAGTCCGCCGAATGATCTTCAGACAGAATTTCAGATGATTCAGTGCACTTTTTCTTCTCTTGAAGATTCGGATCGTCGTCTTTTTGAAAGTCCATAGCTTTCCCCTTCAATTGCGGTTACGATTTTCATTTTTTGCAGCTTTAGACTTGTCAGCACCAGGTTGAGAGAGGACGAAGCATTGTCCTGAGTCTCATCTCCTGTATCGGCTTCATCAGTTTTACTAAACGTCTCCTTTCTACCTGTTACATCAATTGTTTTCGATATAGATGTGGACTCGGTGTGGTCGTTTTCTGGGCTAGCCTCTCTGCTTTGTAGAGATTCGTGTTGTTCTTGTTCTGGCAATGCGTAACTTGATCGTCTTCTGAAAATGCTGCTGATCTTGGATACGACGGCGTTTACTAAGCTGCCGCTATGTTTTGAGGATGTCTTTGAATCTGGGAGTGATCCTTTCGAGAGTTGCTGGTTGGATTCATCGTTTGAGATAGGGTTTCCTTTCTGCTTGACCCACTGCGTCTTCTATGCTTGAGATTTAGAGATGGAGCCAGCCTTTCAGGTTTGGCTCCACAATCCTCATTTCACTAATTTAGTGTTAGTTAAATCGTCTTCAGATCCTCCTCTGTTTTCTAGCACTGGTTCGTCGATTATGTGCGCCTGGTAGGCTCTCCGCTTGGGCCAAACCAAACCCCCTCCACATCACCGATTGTCACTAATTCCTTCGTCAGAATGTCTAGCCGTAATCTCGGATGATCTTCCTCCAGAACTTTCAGCATTCATCCAGTGTGCTTTCTTCTGTGCGTCAGTTGCCATTGCTTTATAAAGCTACTCACCAGTGTTTCTTTCATACACTTTGCTGAACCTTCGCAATATGTCATATCTGGTCGAAAATATTTCTGAGGAATTTCGACTGTGGCGGGTTGATGGGCTCCGGCCATTTTTTGTGCCATTTTCCACATCTGGTTTTATCGAGATGACGGAAAGATTTGTCTTTATGACTTCATCGCCCAACATCATTGTTTTATCTGTTGTATAGGGGAACCCTTGGAATTTGCGGCCCTTTACGTGGTCCGTCAATGAGGAAGTGACATTTCACCTGTTGAAACTACGCTGCTCTCTCGAATCAGTTGCACATGTCGTTCTTTGTTAAGCTTTCCATGGATAAATCATCGCTCAGTGACAGAGCCTTACCGAATGACCCTATCGCCTTTTTATTCTCGCCACACCTTCCACCACAATTTCATCTTTATCGTTGATATGAACAATCTCATTTAGTGCCGCAGCTGACTTGGCCAATTCAGGTAGTTCTTCAGCTATAAGCGGATTCTCTAAAATACCAATGACTTCTTCGTTGTCATCATCTTCATCTTCTTCGTAAGGAATACTTGCTGACAGTGGTTGGCTAAAAACGTCATGACAAGGATAACAAGTCGCCCTTGTTTTTCCCCCACATCTCTTGCATATCGTCTTCGTTGAATTTTAAGTCATCCGCTTTTTGCATACATAATTTCATCTTTCGATGCCCTCCAAGATAGGGTACCATTGGAATGAGGCGAGCGTGTACACTCTTCGAGTTCTTCCAAGGCTTCTCCGATGACATCCTGCGCAAGAACCGACCAAGTTACTTGGTGTCTTCTGAGAATACCCTCCACTGCTTTGCCTTCTACATCTATTTCAGTTATACTATCTCTTAGAGCATCCTTGGCCATTTCTCGTGGAGCATATTACTTGATGTCTTCCTTTAAGGGGATATAGGCGACTTTCCGATGTAAACAGTTCCTTCTTCATTTCTATCGTTCATTCACGATGGCACGGTTTCCAACAAGTTTACGGGCAAGATTGCTTGGCGTCAGTCGAGCCTTTCCATCCACTCGTGTCCCTCACTATCAAAATCACTGATGGCTTCATCCGTGGAATCTCTTGCGATTACTCTTGCAATATCACTTGCGTTTTTTTCTTGCATTTCTTTGGTAGAAGAATATGTTGATGGCTGTCATCGATTTCCTCTACTGCATCGGTAATAGAAGTTTTAACAAGACTACGGGCCATGTTGCTTGGTGTAGAGCGGGGAGATGTTTCTACAGGTGTTCCTTCACGTTCAAGCTCAGAAACAGCATCAAGCACCACACCTTCTGCTATCCCGCGGCCCATATCACTAGGTGTTTTCCTCACGGTCATTGGCAGTGTGGATTGTGATCCCTGGTCGTCTAGTTCTTGCACGGCGTTGGACAATGCTTCTTTGGCAAGACTACGTGCCACGTTGCTGGGTGTGGAAAGTAACAATTTATCAACAGGTTTTCCTTTACGGTCAAGCTCCGAAACAACATCAAACAGCACACTTTCTACTTTCCGTGACTCAAATCGCTAGGAGCTTTCCTTACAAGCATTGGCAGTGCATACGGTGAACTTTTTGGTCGTCAGTTCTTGGACAAGCATTGACCAATGCTCCTTTTGCAAGACTACGAGCAACATTGCTGGGTGTTTTTCGCAAGGATGCAACCACCTCTTTGCCTTCGGTTTCCAGATCATCTCGCGCGCCTTGCAGGACGTCTTCAGTAAGTATTCTAGCCACATTACTTGGTGTTTTCCTGTATATAACATGTATAACAGAGTCATCTTCGAGGTCTTTCGTGACTTCGTCGATAGCACTTTCAGCTAAGTCACGTGCTAAGTTACTGGGTGTCTTTCTATCCACTACATCTAGAACATTCCCTTCCAACTCGAGATCGTTAGCTGCACTTGCGATTGCACCCTTTGCAAGATACCTTGCAGTGTCGCTGCGGTTTTCCCTTGGTCCTTCGGATTGTCTTGGGCTTTACAGCACTTCGAATGAACGCGATTTATAAAATGACCTTTTCCTTGCTCTGCCAATCTTGAAAGTTTCGCGCAAATCATCCTTTGCTCTTGCAATGGCGCCTTTTGCCAGTTTCCTTGCTACGTTGCTGGGCGTCTGTCGAACTGTAGTTTCAACTTTGAGCCCTTCAGTCCTTTCTATGTCATTAGCAGCCGCTTCAATGGCGGATTCTACAAGGTCTCTTGCAATTTCACTCGATGTTTGTCTGCAGACCACGCGGTCAATTGACAAGAAATTATCCGCCATATCTTGTAATTCGGCAACTGCGTCCCCAATCGCAACAGCCGCTAGATCCTTTGCAATACCACTCGGTGTTTCTTTTGGCATCTCACGAATTTCCTCTTTCTTCTCTTTCAATATTTCAAGATCACCTCTGACGGGTTCATCTTTAAAAGTCAAACACAGTTTCGCTTCCGTTGTTTTCTCTAACTCATCCACAGCACCAAGAAGTGCATCTCTTGCAAGGAATTGGCCAACATTACTTGGTGTTTGCCTTAACTCGTATTCAGCTCTAGCGACTTCATCTATGGCGTCGTTGATCGCATCCTGTGCGAGACCTCTACCAACATTACTGGAAGTCTGTCTAAAAATACCTTCAACAATATGTCCCTCTGTCGCTATCTCATCAACACTGTCCTCCAGTGCCTCACCTACGAGTACTCGTGCCGTGTCACTTGGGGTTGCCCTGCAGGACGCCCTTCGAGCCTCAAAATCCTTGGCCTTCTGTTCAGCCCTGGTGACTTCATCTATGGCATCGCTGATTGCATCCTGTGCTAGACTTCTACCGATATTACTGGAAGTCTGTCTAAAAATGCCTTCAACCACGTGTCCCTCTGACGCTATCTCACCAGTACTGTCCTCCAGAGCATCACCTGCAAGTACTCGTGCCGTGTCACTTGGAGTGGCTCTGCACAATACCCTTCGAAACTTCACATCCTTGGCTTTCCGTTCAGCTTTCTCTGAAATTTCAATGTCCAGCTCCTGGTAAGCGCTACCGATTGCATCCATAGCTAGTGTCCTAGCGGCTATCCTGCTTGGTGTGTCTTTGACTTCGACTGCCATGTCTTTGCCTTCGACTGGCTTATCTTTGACTCTGATAGGTTCTCGTTGAACTTCACTCACAGCGCGAATGATATCAGGTTCTGATTGTATTTCGCTCTCAACGCGAAGAATATCTTCTACCTCGACGATTTCTTCACTAATCTCTGGTACTTCTCTTTCCTCACCCCAAATACTCGGTTCTTCGACATGCACTGCTTCTTCGATCGCCGCTCTGTCTATCAAGCTTGGAGTCTCTAATAGTTCGGAAATTGTTGGTTTCGGTGCTACAGTGGCTGCCCTTGACAAGGCGGCGGAAACAAGATCTGAAGCCACTGCTTTTTCTACGGCAATATCTACTAGATTTTTAGCCACGGCTTTTTCCATTGTCCCGCTGACGAGATCCTTTGCTAATCTGACTTCCCGCTCCTTTGCTAATCTGACTTCCCGCTCCTCTGTATAAGATAAAGTGATAAAAAATAATCGAATTAATCGGTAAACGTTTAGGGTTTGTGGCTTTGGCCTTAGATTGTATCCAAACGGAAACACTCCAACTTCCCTTTAATTTAGCAGCCGAACGAAAAATAAAATAAAATCAGGGCACAACTCACCGTCCACTCTCTCTCCCTCGTCTCTGTCTGGTTTCAATTTTTCCAAGTCTTTATCCTTCTGTAGGGCCTCTTGTTCAGAGGTAGGTTTTATCGGTGGTAGTTTTTCTGGTGATATCCCCTTTTTACTCATGATCTCACCCAGCTTGGATAGCCCGGATTACATTGGTACGTCTGGTATGTATCGGACGGAATGTGTAAGGTGGTACACTAGCCGCCTTAAATACAAAGTCACCAAGATATGTCAAATATTTCCAAAACTTAAAATCTACTTTAAAAAAAAACAAAATAACTCACATTATTTTGACTCGATGTTTACGGATGGCATGTAAAGGTTTGAACTGAAAATAAAAATAATCCGGTCGCAAAATCAAAAATCTAGCTGATTTCCAGAGTTTATTACTCCAGCAATGTGCAAGGTGTCCCAAAAAGCTTTTGCCTTTCCTTTCCTATGCCTTCGGTGAATTACTTCCTTACCCTCCCCTTCTCCCTCGATACCAGCAGTTTTTACCCTTTACCTCGCCCTTTGTTGGCTTGTGCAAGCCAGTTATATCCCTTACCCTCGTACGTTTTCCTCGTGGTGCAAGCGTGATAACCCCTTACGCTCGGCCTTTTCCCCGCCCTGTGCAAATATATTATCCCTAATACCCTTACCTACTCGTCCTTTCTCCCATAGTGCACGCAGTGAATTAGTCCTTACCCTAGCTCTTTTTTGCCCTGGGGCCAGAACTAAAATACTCTCGCCTTTTTAATCGCCTGGTGCAAGTATTGATTATCCATTATCGTCGCCCCTTCTCGTCCTGTCGTCCTGGTGCCAGTAGTGATTATTTCCCTCAATCGTCGCCCCTTCTCGCCCGGTGCAAGTAGTGATTATTCCCCCTAATAGTGCCCCTTCCGTCCTGGTGCAAGTAGTGATATTCCCTAATCTCGTGTCGCCCCTTCTCGCCCGTGCAAGTCGTGATTTATTCCCTACGTATCGTCGCCCTCTCGCCCTGTGGGCAAGTAGTGGATTATTCTCCTTATCGTCGCCCCTTCTCGTCTGGTTGCCAAGTAGTGATATTCCCATTCCCTGATCGTCCCCCTTCTCGTCCTGGTGCAGTAGTGATATTTCCCTTATCGTCGCCCCTTCTCGTCCTGGTGCAAGTAGTTATTATTCCCTTATCGTCGTTGGCGTCGGAACCGGGGGCGTACAAGACGTACCGGTACGCCCAATTATTTTGGCCCCTCGCCCCGGGCCCCCTCCCTTCTTTTTAAGAAAAAACAACTGGAGGTAAGAAACTGATTTCGGCTTTCAGAAACCCATTACGGAACTTTGCAAGAACTCTGCAATGACGTTTCTGGTACTCAATTACGGTTATTCGAACTAACATGGTCGCTATGCCTTGAAGAACTGTAATAAGAAGTGCGCTCCCCTATACTGGTCACCATAAAAAGTACAATAAACTGATCCCGCGTCTTAGAGCATACTTGAAGAAGTATCCAAAGATGGCTCCTCTTAAAATGCAACGACAGACTGAAGGTCGACGTCAACATACAAATTCAGAACTCTATTGACGCCCCTATACTGGTCGGCCAGTGAAGGAATAAAACTGACGCTGCCCTTGAAAATAAAATACCGACTCTATAGCCATAGCCCCTGTCATACTGTGCGCCCCTTGAAGAAACAGTGCGAAGAGTACTGCAATGGTCACCGTTCTATCCTTCAATACTTGTCATTCAAAGACAAGGAATCATGCCGGCCCCTTTGAATCGCACAATATCAATTGTTAAAACTCAAAAGCCAGCGCCCAGCTGAGACTACACTATTTTCCCAACTATGCCACCATATGGAAATAAAATTGCACAGGTGATATAACTATGAAGTAATGAGCTGACGCCGCCCACTAGAAGCAACTGATCCCCTTTTTCCCTTCTGGTTATCCAATGAATTTAACCTAATGCGCCCCCTTTAGAAGCAAATTTTGTAGCCTCGAACTAAGTCAGGCGCGGCCCTTAGGAAGCAAATTTGCTGTTTGCCTAGCCCTTACTTAGAACTTTTGTTAATCATAGGAGCTGCATGCTCTAAATCCTTCGGCCCACGCCTAACCCGCTCATCAAAGATTTTATGTCTGGAGTATGAATATCTGCTATCATGATTATCCAATAAAGTATGAACTTGTGGCTTGTTTGGGTCTCAGTAGACGCACAGGTTATGGCTCGTCATACCAAGGAGTAAACTGCTGCCTTGTGCTGTGGGCCCAATAGAAGCAATTTCAAAGGTTTTAACAAGCAATTGGGCCACGGTATCAAGGAGTCAAACTGCTGCCGCCCCTTGAAAAAATGCCCGAGTCTAAACTTGACGCCCTTGTTTCAGTTGTCCAGTAAATAAAGTAAAGAACTAATTTATGCCTCCCGTTAGAACAATTTGCAGAAGCATAGTAAGCAGTGGCGCTCTGTCATCCAATAAATAACAAATTGATGATGCCCCTGAAGTATATAAAATTGCAGACGTATAATAAGCAATGATGTCGGGGCACCACATATGTAAGGGAATTGTGTGTAAGGCTGGCGCTTCCAAAACAGTCTCATTCCGTGACAGAGGACGCGCAAAAATAGGGTCTTTTGATGACGGGACAGCCAAATGCCGCCAGTAGGTTTTTTGAGTGACAATTCTGCTATAATTTATAATGGGTCTCTGGGTGAAATTGTATCAAAATTTTCACAAAAATAAGGGGTCCTTGGGTGAAGTTTTCCAAATTACCCACAAAATTCCTGATAATGTACCATCGGAGGTCCTGCGGCCCCGATGTCCTCGAATGGCCAGACCTCCAGGAGTTCTAACACATGTTTTGCCCTTACCAACCAGTCCTTATCCCAAGATCTGGAGGAGGGCCACCGTCATCGCAATCGCCAAACCAAAGTCTGTTGACAACCCAAGACTACTACCGCCCAATATCCCAGGTGGCCCGGCGGAAGCCCGCGTCTGAATCCATCTGCCGACGCCCAAGCAGATTTCCGCCTTGGCCGAGCACGTCTATCAAATTCTAAAACTCACAAATGATATTAAGAAGAGCGCTCTGAAAAATCGTCGTAGGGCCTCGTCATCTTGTGGCATCAGGCTGACACTCAATGCTTTTCAGACCATCCGGATCGTCCCCTTGTGCAATTCATCTATACTATGCTTGCAAACCGTAGCTTTGCTTAATACCAGCGATGGCCAGAGCAGTCGACTAACACGTACGTTTGAGGACGGACTCACAGGATCAGTGCCGTGCTCACATGAGGCGGTAAAATTGTAATAATAAGTAAGCGATTTTTTACCTCGAACAACATTATGGCTACGCCGACGACCTTGCCCTTCTTCACGCGGACAGAAGCTGGACGAAGTCGAAAGGACACTTACAGTGCGAAAATAGCGTACTGTACGTATACGTACAAGTACGTACATACGTCGCCAACTCATAAAGAAATACCAAATATTTTTAAAATCCTCTCGGAATTCTCATTTGATACAGAAAGGGTACATACACATTTAGAGAACTAATGCAAAACAACATTATGAACAGAATTGTAGTGTGAAAATTTTGATTTCATGTGTCGAAATTATTGAAAACAATTCCTGATGACTTCATATCAATTTCGTAATTAAGTATATCTTTTATTTTAAAAAAGATATTCAAAAATCCGCACATAACATGTTGGGTTTGTGGATAAGCTTTCAAACTCAATGTAGTGAAGATTGCAAGCTTCAGAACTGTAAAAATAACTTCCCGAGGGAATGTTAAAAAACCTAATTTATTTCTTTCTTTAAAAGTTACTTGCATGGTTGGTAATTATGACGTATGTAATGTAATGTACTTGTACGTATACGTACAGTGCCGTATACGGTATTTGTAACGCTTTCGTCGTCTGGACTGCGTACTGCAGCTATGGTCCTACTTTCAGCATATCTAAAACATGAGACCAACTGAGTGAAGCCAAACCCACGCTAATAGCCGTCCATCTTGACACCAAAGAGGTTCATCGCCGGCTTCAAATCAATCTCAATGGAGCGCCATGCCATTACACCCCTAACGCAACTATCTTGGAGGAAAGCTTGAATATCGGCAGCTTACTTATCGGCCAGCAAATTTCGAGTCCGTATGTGCAAATGGATCTTCGAGGAATAACCTCCTGTGCCGCTGCTGGAATCTTCGTGTGGTCTAGCCCAATCCCCCTACGTATCACACTCGGGCTTCTGGTCTACAGCAGCTGCATGAATAGGCCGCCACAAAGCATGGTGCAATAGTTCCACACAGAACTTGTACACAGAACTCAACGAGACCATGAGAACCTTAACTCGGCTGCCTTCGCCCACCAGACCATCTGAGTTTCTAACAATGCTTTCAGGCATTGCAACCCGCATTGCTCCGGAGAGAACATTAAACACATAACTGTTGAATTAAGGCTCTGTTGGACAACAAGGCCACCTGCTGCATAACACTTCAAAGAATCACACCAGCTCAGCAAAGTGGGCAGACAGAGACTGCGCTCTCGCGCTCTCTGCCTTTCTGTCGCACGCAGCTAAACTCTCCAGCTCCATTCACCCCCATCCTACAGAGGCATGGAACACGCGCATGCTAGATACCCAAGCCCAACCAATTCACTTATCACAACTATGACAGAACTCCCAGCTGGTAGCATCTTCCGCGTAAGGAATGGAGCACCTTGAACAGGATTCGGACAAGTGTCGGTCGTTTCAACAGCGATACATCGATGGGGGCTGCGACCATCTCCATCCTGCCAATGTGGCTCTCCATCAAACACTGCGTATCACATTCTCAAGGAGTGTGCCCTAACCTTCATCCAACCACCGGTAGAGTAGAAGTTTCATACCTACAACACCAACCAATCAACAGTGAGCTGGATTCCATACGCAATAAGAAGATGGTTTAGTTCAAATAAACCTTACACATTTTACTCAATTTGTACTTTTAAGGACCGTTGATCTTATATAACCAAAAGAATTCTAGAGTTGTTAAAAGGTGAACCTTTGCTAAAATTGAAAATTATTTCCATCAAATTTTCACGAGAAAACGTATTTTTGAAAATAACATTGGCAAGGTTCCGCGCTCGTCGAAAGGGGGCCACCACCTCCATCCCTATCCCGCCTTCATCCCTGGCACTTTCATATGAACTCTCCCAGATCAATTGACTTATGGTTTCTTAAAATAAAGAAGCCTTACCCTTAACTAAATTATACGTTTAAGGACCGTTGATCAGATAAAGTGAACCTTTTCTAATTTCAAATTTGTTCGGCATCAAATTTTCACGAGAAAATGCATTGGGAGAATTAACATTTGTTCATGATTGTACGGGTCCGCGCTTACACGCTTCGCGCGGAGGGGGTACACCCCTCCGGAACCACACCCTTATATATGGCTTAACGCATGTGTTACAGTACCAAAATTATAACACTGTGTCGTCCGGAATGGAAAATAGGTAGGAGGCGCCCCACCACAGCGTAACGATCTCAAAGTAAAAATGCTTCCGACGGCGATGGCCTTATATCGTCGCCCCTTCTCGTCCTGGTTGCAATGTAGTGACTCTTCCCACTTATCGTCCGCCCTTCTCGTCCTGGTTCAAGTCGTGATTTATTCCCTTATCGTCGCCCCTTCTCGTCTGGCTCAGTAGTATTATTCTTATAGTCGCCCTTCTCGTCAGGTGCAAGTCGTGAGTATTCCCTTATCGTCGCCCCTTCTCGTCCTGGTGCAAGTAGTGATTATTCCCTTATCGTGCCCCTTCTCGTCATGGATTGAAGAAATAAGTGATTATTTGCCCGTTAATCGTCGCCCCTTCTCGTCATGGTGCAGTAATGTTATTCACCTTATCGTCGCCCCTTCTCGTCCTGTCCAAGTGAGTGATTTTCCTTACACTCGCTCTGTGTAAGTAGTGTTACTCAATCAAACACTTGCCTAAAGCATTTTTATTCATGGTGCTAAATAGTGAAACTCCTTACCCTTACCCTTTTGCGCTCCAGTGCACTCCCGTACCCTCGCCTTGTCTGGGTCTGGCCCTGGAGCAAGCAGTGTTATTCCCTTACACCTTGCCTTGTTCAAGCAGGAGTACTTTATAAACGCTCTACTCTTTCATCGTCCTACTGCAAAGACACGTAGTGATTACTCAATGACCCTCCCTTTTGTCACCCTGTTGCAAGTGGTGATAACTTTCCCTCGGGCGCCCACCCATTCACACCCCCACACCCCCCACACGACCCCCATTTCCACCCGGTTGAAGCGGCATTACACCTTACCCTTGCCCTGTCTGTGCAAAAGCTTGTTTTCGCTCCTGTGCCAGTTGCCGTTCTATTGACCAGTTGCAATTTTCTCCCTTCTGAAGTGAATCTCTATTCACGCTGAGGTCCCACTCTATCTTACGCGGCAGTGAATTATGTGTTCTCTTCAGTTGCACCACCGGAGGTATCCCACCGCTCCGCAACATAGCTACAGAAAACACATACCAATAGAACAAAATTAAAGACAACGAAAAACACACCAAACTCTAAAATGCAGAATTTTGCCCTGTCTTACTATCCCTAATTATCTTCCACCTGAGGACATTATGTCGGAAATCTGCTCCTTTCATGGCTATACCGACCAGTCAGACAGGCCAGCCAAGTATCATAAATGTGTTCAGAAAAAACTTATGTGGGCAATTTTTTGTTACAAGCTGGAAACCCATGTCAGAATCAACTGCTCATATGTTAGTTTCGCATAAGAGTTGTGCCAAAAATACAAATTAGTTTTTTGGCTGGTTGGGCCAAAAAGATTGATTTTTGGCCAAAATATGATTTTTGAGATGTGGATGTATGTGATAATCTTCAAGACACACTTTATCAGCAATATTACACTTTTAAGTAATTTGGACCATATTTACGTCTTAGTATAACCAATTAAGTATAAAATAAAGAAAATAAAGCATTCCAGAGCATTAAGGTCATTTTCTCAAAATATTGTTTATTTGGAACTACTTATGATGCACATAACAATGTTTAAGTAAGCACAAGAAGCATCCAAAAAACACATTAACACAGTTCGTTTGACCCTAAGTCCTGAATGCTATTACTTTTAAGTATAAGTACGTAGGTGTAACCTTTTAAAGGGGCCAATCTAGGCTATGTACACTGATTGACTATATCATCGGTGAACATTCACATAGTGGCCCATATTGGTTAGGGATAACTTTAAAGGGGCAATTAGGAAGGTTACAATGATGCTATATACATCGGAGGAACATTCACATAGTGATATTGGCCCGAAAATTGGATTCTCTGATTCACTGTATGTTTTGGGTAGCTAGATAGGACAGGTTAGTTTTAGAGGAAAATCAGTTTAAGCAATATGGGCTATCTTTTAGTCAAATTAAACAAATTAATGTAGTAAAAACCAAAAGAATAAAAAGCTTTCCAGAGCACATGTAAGGTCATTTTTCTCAACATAACGTCTATTGAACCAATGATTTACAAAACTGTTTAAGTAAGCACAAACATCATCAAAACATCTTAAAACTGTTTGGATGACCTAAAAATATAATGCTGTCACTTTTGATAATTAGAATAAAGCCTCATAGTTTTCCCATGTACGGAAACCCCTATTGGACCCTCAACAGCATTTATTTTGTTAAAGGGGGGTGATAGTTACGCAATCTGCTGTTTAGTTATTTATGGAAACATTTGTGGCGAAACAAAACAAGTGTTAGATATAAGCTATGAAAAATGTGATAGTCAATGTTTGATTAAAGG
>JAMKCH010001261.1:0-55535 GCA_023653785.1 Ophioderma brevispina
TTATAAGAGATGTTTTAAAATATCACGAACTTGTATTTTGTTGAAGCTATGTCTCTTTTCTGATTCGGGTAAATCCCGACTTTTCTCATAAAAAAAACCCAAAAACGACGGGATCATTTTACAGTTCGGCCTATTGGCACCCCTCCCTGGGCGGTGTGTGTGGTTGTTTGTGGGGGGGGGGGGTAAAGCTCTTCAAAATGTGTTCAGTTAACATTTTAAAGTAAAATGATCATGGTCTATATATATGCAGTATCCCATAATCGCCTCACCCCACTCCCACCCCCCCCCCCCCCGATGTAATTTATCTTGCATTTTTATGCTGCAAGTGCCTATTGATTATACTTTAAATACCTTTTGAGGCATTGAATTTATTTAAATTCTAGAATAACTCAAGAAAGCAATTGATGAGATGTTCTGGTACGGGAATAAAAAAAATCACAAAAAGTGTTCATTCAAACCGAGTTTCTATACTGAGAGCTGTACTTCGGTGAATTCTTGTCATGTTAGGGAAACTCTGATGTGTCATACTCATATTGTTGTAAAGTGGTAAAAATGGATAAAAATCGGAAATGTTTCCCCGTACTTGAAATTGCTATATCTTAAAAAGTATTCTTTAAAGACGCAAAATTTGGTAGATAAACTCAATGATTGTTAGCATAATTAAGATTCCATTGTTTTGATTTGTGAAAATTCAAGTTCGTTCTTAAGGGAGCACAGTACAAAATCCCTCCGCCGCGAAAAGTTCAACACCGGCTATCGTTTCCTATAAAACCTAGAATTTGAGCGTAATTTGTGTAGTTTTTGTGGCGGTTATTTGCCCTAGAGATTTTCTTTTGGTGTCTTTATGTGCGTATTCATTCATATTAACTTTTATTTAAAAAATGGATGAGAAAAGGTCTTGGCGGTATGATACGGCGACAAAAGTGAATCGCCGTGAAACATCGATTCTGCGGGGTTCAGGATCTCGAAAAAACACCTGGTTGTAATTTTCAAATCTAATTTGCGAAAAAGCGACATGGTCGATCTAGGTTCAAAAGAAGAATATTTTAAAGAGCATAATTCAAAATTCTCTCCTGCAAATTTCATTGCTCTAGCTAAGGAGGGGCAAAGATATGACGGGGACAAGAGAGCGAATAAAGCACGTGTTTCAATAGGCAAATCATTTTGTACTGTGCCCCCTTATAATGCACGCTTGCTGAAACCGTTTTGCTTTCTACGCGGTCACTTTCAACGCGTTTTTGAGAAAGAAGGAGCGCAAATGGCGACTTGGAACAACGATGTTTCGCGAGAGCTTGCGTTCCCTGCAATTTTCCTCCTCACAAGCACCCTTTTTGGCGCTCATTTAAAATGTTTTATCGCTCTTCAAAGTTTTTTCAAATTGAATCAATTTATTAAAAATAAGCCCCAAGAGTTATGAGAGATGTTTTTAACATATCACGAACTTGTATTTTGTTGAAGCTATTGTCTCTTCTGAATTGAGTGTAAATCCCGACTTTTCTCATAAAAAAAACCCCAAAAAACAGCCCGGGACATTTACAGTTAGGCCTTTTGGCACCCCTCCCTGGGCGGTGGTGTGTGTGTGTGTGTGGGGGGGGGGGGTAAAGCCTCTCAACATGTTGTTCATTTAACATTTTAAAGTAAAATGAATCCTGGTCGGATATATAGCAGTACCCATATCGCACTCACCCACTCACCCCCCCCCCCGTGAATTATCTTGCATTTTTATGCTGCAAGTAGGCCTATATGATTATACTTTAATACTCTTTTGAGGCTTGAGTTTTAACTTCCGAGAATAAATCAAGAAGCAAATTGAATGAGATTTTCTTGTACGGGAATAAAAAAAATCACCAAAATGTGTTCATTCAACCCGTTTGCGTATACTGAGAGCCTGTACTCGGTGATTCTTGTCAGTGGGGAACTCTGATTTGCATATCAGATTGGTAAAGTGGTAAAAATGGAGAAAAATCGGAAATGTGTCCCGTAGCTTGAAATTGCATATCTAAAAAAGTATCAGTTAAAAGAACCAAAATTTGGTAAAAACTCAAATGATTGTTAGCATAATTAATATTCCATTGTTTTTATTTTTGAAAAATTCAAGTGCGTTTCAATGGGCGCACAGTACAAAATCCCTCCGCCGCGAAAAGTGCAACACCGCTATAGTTCCTATAACGCTAAGAAAATTTGAGCGTAATTTGTGTGTTTTGTGGCGGGATTTGCCCTAGAGATTTTGCTTTTGAGGTGTCTTCATGTGCGTATTCATTCATATTTAACTTTTATTTTAAAAAAGGATGAGAAAGCGTCTTGGCGGTATGATACGGCTGACATAAGTGGAAGCGCCGTGAAACACGATTCTGCGGGGTTCAGGAGCTCAAAAAACAGGTGTAATTTTCAAATCTAATTTGCGAAAAACTGACTTTGTCGATTCAGTGCGTATTCATGTTCTATTTACTTTATTTAAAAAAATGGAATGAGAAAGCGTCTTGGCGGTATGATACGGCGACATAGTGAGCGCCGTGACACACCGATTCTGCGGGGTTCGGGAGCTCGAAAAAACAGGGTGTAATTTTCAAATGTCTAATTTGGGGCCCGGAAAAAAACTGACATTGTCGATCTAGGTTCAAACAGAATATATTTTAAAGAGCATGAATTCAAATTCTCTCCTGAAATTTCATTTGCTTCTAGCAAGGAAGGGGCAATGCTATGACGGGTACAAGAGAGCGAATAAATCAGAGCCCCCCCCCCCCCCCCCCGCACGTGTTTCAATAGGCACATCATTTTGTACTGTGCCGCCCTTATAATGCCCGCTGCTGAAACGTTTTGCTTTCTACTCGTTCACTTTCAACGCGTTTTTGAGAAATAGGGAGCGCAAATGGCGACTTGGAACCAAAACGCATGTTCGCGAGCGCTGTGCGTTCTTGCAATTTTCCTCCTCACAAGCACATTTCCTCTGGCGCTCATTGAAAATGTTTTTATCGCTCTTCAAAGTTTATTTTCAATTGATAATTTATTAAAATAAAGCCCCAAGCAGTTATGAAGAGATGTTTAACATATCACGAACATTGTAGTTTTGTTGAAGCTATTGTCCTCTTTCTGAATTGATGTAAATCCCGACTTTTCTCATAAAAAACCCAAAACAGCCGGGATCATTTTACAGTTAGGCTATTTGGCCCCCCTCCCTGGGCGGTGTGTGTGTGGTTGTGTGGGGGTAGGGGGTAAAGCTCTTCAAAATGTGTTCGTTAACATTTTACAGGTAAATGATCATGGTCTATATATAGCAGTTCCCATATCGCTACTCACCCCACCTCACACCCCCCCCCCCCCACCGCAACACCCCGCCCCGACACCCCCAACCACCGCCTCAGCCCCCCCCGCTCCGCGCGCGGCGAGGCAACCAACACACGGCCCCGATAGGGGAGCGTCAGGGGGGCGGGTGTGGGGCGGGTGTGAGTGAGTGGGGGGTGTGGGAGGGGCGTGGGGAGGAATTGGGGGATCCGTTGGCCGTGGGTGTGGATTGAAAGTTACGTATTCGTCTTATGGGGGGGAATGGGGCTCAGATTGGAAGGGTGAGAGGGGGATGGGGGGCGTAATCGTAGTCGGCCAGGACGGCTATAGCGCCGGCGGGGCGGTGACTTGGGCCCCCCCCCCCGTGAATTTATCTTGCATTTTTTATGCTGCAAGAGGCCTATTAATGATTATCTACTTTAAATACTCTTTTGAGGCTTGATTTATTAATCTAGAATAAATCAAGAAGCAATTGATGAATTTCTGTTACTGGTAATAAAAAAAAAAAAAAAATACAAAAAGTGTTCATTCAAACTAGTTTTCATACTGAAGAGCTTGTACTCGGTGATTCCTTTCATGTTAGGGAACTCTGATGTTCATACGCAGATTGTTCAAGTGGTACAATTGGAGAAAATCGAATGGTCCCGGTACTTGAAATTGCTATATCTTAAAAAGTATTCATTTAAAAGACGCAAAATTTGGTAGATAACCTCAAATTGATTGTTAGCATAATTAAGATTCCATTGTTTTTGATTTGTGAAAAATTCAAGTGCGTTCTAAGGGAGCACAGTACAAAATCCCTTCCGCCGCGAAAAGTGCACACCGCTATCGTTCCTATAAAACCCTAGAATTTGAGCGTAATTTGTGTAGTTTTGTGGCGGGTATTTGCCCCTGAGAAGATTTGCTTTTGGTGTAATTCATGTGCGTATTCTTCAATATTTACTTTATTTAAACAATGGATGAGAAAGCTTCCTGGCGGTATGATCGGCGACATATGTGAATCGCCGTGAAACACCGATTCTGCGGGGTTCAGGAGCTCGAAAAACAGGGTGTAATTTTATCTAATTTTGCGGAAAAACTGACATTGTCGTCTAGGTTCAAAAGAAGATATTTTAAAGAGCATGAATTCAAATTCTCTCCTACAAATTCATTGCTCTAGCTAAGGAAGGGCCAAAGATATGAACGGGGTCCAAGAGGCGAATAAGCACGTGTTTCAATAGCAAAAAATCATTTTGTACTTGTGCCCCTTATAATGCCCGGCTTGCTGAAACCGTTTTTCTTTCCTAGAGTTCACGTTCAACGCGTTTTGAGAAAGAGGGAGCGCAAGTGGCGACTTGAACCAAAACGCATTTTTCGCGAGAGCTGTGCGTTCTGCTATTTTCCTCCTCACAAGCACCACTTTTTTGGCGCTCATTTAAAATGTTTTATCGCTCTTCAAGTTTTTTTCAAATTGAATAATTGTTTTTATTAAAATAAAGCCCCAAGAGTTGTAAGATGTTTACATATCCCGAACTTGTTATTTTGTTGAAGCTATTGTCCCTTTCTGAATTGAGTGTAATCCCGACTTTTCCATAAAAAAACCAAAACAGACCGGGAATCAATTTATACATTAGGCCTATTTGGCACCACCCCTCCCTGGGCGTTGTGGTGTGTGGGGGGGGGGGGGTAAAGCCTCTTCAAAATGTGTTCCGTTAACATTTTAAAGTCAAATGATCATGGTCTATATATATAGAGCATATCCCTCACCCACTCCCCTCACTCACCTCCCCCCCCCCCCGTGAATGTATCTTGCATTTTAGCCTGCAAGTAGGCCTATAATGATTAGACTTTTTAAAATACTCTTGTGAGGCTTGATTTATTTTAAATTCTAGAATAAATCAAGCAAAGCAAATTGATGAGATTTCGGGTACGGGAATAAAAACAATCACAAAAGTGTTCATTCAAACTAGTTTTCTATACTGAGAGATTGTAATCGGTGATTCTTGTCATGTGAGGGAAACTCTGGTGTGCATACTTAGATTGTGTCAAGTGGTAAAAATGAGAAATCGGGAATGGTCCCCGTACTTGAAATTGCTATATCTAAAAAAGTATTCATTTTAAAAGAGCAAAATTTTTGGGTAGATAAACCAAATGATTGTTTAGCACATATTAAGATTCCATTGTTTTGATTTTGGTGAAAATAAGTGCGTTCTAAGGGAGCACAGTACCAAATCCCTCCGCCGCGAAAAGTTGCACACACCGCTATAGTTCCTATAAAACCTAGAAATTTGAGCGTAAATTTGTGTAGTTTTTGTGGCGGGTATTTGCCTATAATTTGCTTTTGGTAGCATTCATGTGCGTATTCATTCATATTGAACTTTTATTTAAAACAAGGATGAGAAAAGCGTCTTGCGGTATGATATGGCAACATGTGAATCGCCGTGAAACACCGAGTCTGCGGGGTTCAGGAGCTCGACAAAACAGGGTGTAATTTTTCAATCTACTTTGCTGAAAACTGACATTGTCGATCTAGTTTCAAAAGAATATATTTTAAAGAGCCCCAAAAATGAATTCAAATTCTCTCCTGCAATTTCATTGCTCTAGCTAATGAAGGGGCAAAGATATGACGGTTACAACAGAGAGCGATAAACGCAACGGTTTCAATAGGCAAATCATTTTGTCACTGTGCCCCCTTAATAATGCCCGCTTGCTGAAACCGTTGTTTTTGCTTTCTCTACGCGTTCACTTTCACAACGCGTTTTGAGAAAGAGGGAGCGCAAATGGTGACTTGGAACCAAAACTGCCTGTGTCGCGAGAGCTGTGCGTTCTGCGATTTTCCTCCTCACAAGATCCATTTTTGGCGCTCATTTTAAAATGTTTTATCGCTCTCAAAGTTTTTCAAATTGATAATTTTTAAAATAAAGCCCAAGAGTTATGAGAGATGTTTAACAATCACGAACTTGTATTGTGTTGAAGCTATTGTCTCTTTTCCGGAATTGAGTGAAATCCCGACTTTTTCTCATCAAAAACCCAAAAACAGAAATACCGGATCATTTTACAGTTAGCCCTATTTTGGCAGGGCCCCCCTCCCTGGGCGGTGTGTGTGTGTGGGGTGTTTTTTTAATATATTCATAATTAAAATTGCAGCTAACATTTTAACAGTAAATGATCATGGTCTATATATAGTTCAGTATCCCATATCGCCTCACTCCCACTCACCCCCCCCACCTCACCCCCCCCCCCCCCCGTGAATTATACTTGCATTTTTTAATGCTGCAAGTAGGCCTACATGATTATACTTTAAATATACTCTTTGAGGCTTGATTTATTTACAATTCTAGAAGACCCAAATAAAATATTATAATAATCAAAAACACAAATAAAAAAAATATCAAAAATTGTTCATTCAAACTAGTTTTTCTATACTGAGAGCTTGTACTCGGTGATTCTTTTCATTGAGGGAACCTTCTGATGTCAAACTCAGATTGGTGTAAATGGTAAAAATTGAAAAATCGGAATGGTCCCCGTACTTGAAATTGCTATCTCTAAAAAAGTATTCAGTTAAAAGACGCAAAATTTGGTAGATAAACTCACATGATTGTTAGCATAATTAAAGATTCCAGTGTTTTGATTTGGTGAAAAATTCAAGTGCGCTCTAAGGGAGCACAGTACAACATCCCTCCGCCGCGAAAATGCAACACCGCTAAGTCCTATAAACCTAGAATTTGAGCGTAACTTGTGTGTAGTTTTTGTGGCGGGTATTTGCCCTAGATATTTGCTTTTGGGTCATTCATGTCGTAGTCTCATATTTTACTTTTATATTTTAAACATGGCATGAGAAAGCCGTCTTGGCGGTATGTACGGCGACATAAGTGAAGCGCCCGTGAAACACACACCTGATTCTGCGTGGTTCCATGAGCTCGAAAAACATGGTTTAATTTTCAAAGCTATTTGCGAAAAACTGACATTGTCGATCTAGTTCAAAAGAAGATTTTAATAAAAGAGCATGACTTCAAAATTCTCTCCTGCAAATTTCCATTGCTCATAGACTAGGAAGGGGCAAAGATATGACGGGTACAAGGAGCGAATAAAGCACTATGTTTAATAGGCAAATCATTTTGGTTCCCCTTATGTGTCTCGAAATAAGCAGTCAGTGAAGTGTGCTGCATGCCTTGTGCTCTTTTACCAAAGAGGATCATGATGTTATGTTGATGTTTGATGTGAAACCGCCATGTAAAAACAGGTGGGACTAAATGGATTATGAAAAACTTTGCAATAGAATGTAAGGCTTTACGTAAGTTTAGTTACGTTTAGTACAGCAGTGGCCAAGTGCGAGTGGCCCGTGCCAATGGTGCGCCGTCAGTGCGTTGTCGTTGAACTCAAACTTCAGAAGTTACATCAACATAATGTATGTAATTGGTAAATCATGTTTTCATTGAACTTGTTAACTTGTACTGCAACTGCATCATGACTGTGCTGTGGAACTTCATGTGAAACTATTACAACGGAGTCATACTGAAATTCGGGCATTATAAGACGTCCCCATTATCAATCTTTTGCATTTCATTTACGAATCACCCTCATTCTAGTATACACACACATTACTAAGTCAAATCGGGTAGCACGAATCCCCCGACAGAATATCTCCAAAATTTCCCTGCAAAATATTTATTTTTCAATCGAAGAAACAGAATTGCAGGAGATAAATAACAGTACAAGTAGGTGCATGATAAATCTGCGGGCATTGCATTAGGGTTATTTTTCCTAGTGTATTGACTTCCTACCAGCACTGCGTCGACAAGTCCATGAGTTCTATACCTTATACATTGCTTGCTTGCTACGGCTTTTCATTCATTATTGCCTATAACTCGTGCCGACCACCAATGGCAAAAAAACGACGTAAAGGTTCCCTGTACTAATGAACTTTATGACTGTGAAATACTGTCACAGTTTATGATTGACACATTCGCACAATCACATTCATCATTCAACACACTGACACTGACTGGAGGTCAAGGTGACACTGCGAGCAGTTCCATTCCGATAATTGTAACTCCCTCCAGTTACACAGACGAAATCTGTGGTTGAAGTACTATAATCCTCAACCACAGACATAGGTAACTCGATTGCGCTGTGACCGTGTTTTACTTTTCCTTATTTACAAAATTTATCGTGCTCTAAAAACCCTTTCAAATTGTGTTATTCTTTTTATGCCCAAATGCATGGTGAACATGTCAAGAACTAATTACACATACCTTGGACAATCTCATAACCGCCAAAATTTTCACGCAGTTTTCCACACTCGTTCGTGCACCTAGCAATGTTGATATAAATTCACATGTATAAATAAATCAATTGGATGTAAAGGTCATGTCAAACTCCGTTTTATACACAAGGGAGATAATCCAGTTTTCGTGATTGCACATATCCCGAAAATCACCATGTTTCCATTACCAACGTACAGATAGCACTTCGCACGTTACAGGTTTGACCATAATATTTCCAAGGTGTATCGGGATAACCGCGCACACCTTGAAGCCTCGTGTAAATCAATGCCTATAACCAAATGGCTGCTTTCATCAACCTTCTAACGCAGAATAAAAAATAATTGCTTTCTTTCTTTATCTATTTATTCGGGCCCTTGAAACTCGATTATTAGTTTCTCGTCCCCCGCCCCGCGTTATGATTTTTGGGCCGCGTTCGCGGCCGAAAATCTTAAATAATTCATTATTTTTGAAAATTGTTTCAAGCATCACCTTTTCAGTCGTTATTTTGGGATTTTTTGGTAGAAACCTGTCTAAGTCTCAGAAATTAGTCTAAAAATAGACCCCAATATTTGTTCGTATTTCGTCGATCCCCATAGGTTCATTTCTCACTGTCAAATACGCATGTACCAGCCAAATAATGAATAATGAATATGAATAGTTTCCCACTCATATGGGGGGGGGGGGGGGGGGGTTGAAAAACATGTGACTAGAACCATAATTGAGTTTCAGGGCCTAACATCATTTTTTTTTTAATTGAAAATTAATACAATATGAATGGCGTATTAACCAGTTACAAATTTCACGTGCCAATTTCACACAATTTGTTGAAGTTTAACTGCGTAAGATTTCCACATAGAGGAATTTTAAAATGACCTCGGGTCATTTGTGTTAAGCGTGTTTATCAACAAATACTGAGTATTTCTTGAGTGAAAGGGGGCTATCCAGTTTACTTTTTTTTCAATTAGACCTTTCAATTTTGAAATCTTTGTGAAACGTTTTGAAAGTTGAACATTGTGTTTACGTTATTTGGGTCATAATGACGCACTTTGAAGAAGGAACAAGTCCAACCAGAAAATCAGGTATGTAGTTTTGTGTGTACCACGGCACAGCGTCATGAGTTACCTAGCGTCTGTGGTTGAGGATTATAAGTTACTCAACCACAGATTCGCTCTGTGTAAGCCTCCAGCTTGTCAAATCAGATGGCACCACAGTACTCCACAGAAGGTGGAGTTTGTATAGATGATGTGACCTATGCTGTCACATGTTGACATCAGGACGCCCTCTGGTTGTTTTCTGGCAGGCAAATAGGACAGAGTTCTGGACAGACCACATAAAATCTGGTGATAAATTACTGGCAGAATCTTTCCTGATTAATTGGTCACAAAATGTTTGTTTACAGCTTGGGAGCATTAGCTTATATGCTGATAATATTATTTAATTCAGACGAAAAAACTTACAGCAAAAAACAGAATTTCCCCATGCAAGTATAGGTGATGTTGCCTGCCAGTTTTCTCTTACACCAACAGAGCGCGCCATAAACATAAACAAAGGTCACATAATCTATACTTATGCCTTAGGCTTGGAAAAGGTAGGAAGGTGATAATTCGATGTAAATCCAGGACGTGTGTGTGTTCGTATCCCGACTGGACTCCTTGAACCTCGACCGATCCCAGACACAACAAAAATCAAGGGTTGCTGGGATGGGACACGATTTATTCAGGGATATGAAAAAATTGTGATGCAATCTTCACTTCAGATCTTACCAACCGGAAACCAATTGTTCAAGTCATTGGCATCAATTCTCAACCCCTTCGATCTTCCTTGCGGTCTGTGCCTAAGGGCAGTATTCTGGTCCTTTGCTGTTTTGTGACTACATCAACGATATTGCAATCAGGTTGTCCAGATTGTAAATTATTACTTTACACTGATGATAGCGCACTCGTATTTTCCCATCGTGATCCACAAGTTTATCGCAAGTAAGCTTGGGAAGGTTGGATTCATGCCAAAATTGGCATAGGACCATACAAGTGATAACAAGTTGGTCGCTCCATATGGGGGAAAAATGGAATGTATTATTTTGGTACTAAAAAACTTACTTAAAACGTCCATTACACCTGGTATTCCAGTGTGTTGTTGACATACGAGAATCAATGAGTCTCATTTTTTATTCTCATGGACTTTCGGGGTGGTGTGTTTTCCCACCGCAGGGAATAACGTGACGGAAAATAGTTCACGGCCGAAAGTCAACAGAAACTCATTGGTGTTCTGCAGGCAAAATGTCAGAAAGTCAACCAGAATTCATGGTGTTCGGCAGGTGATAACGGGAAATCAATGAGAATCATTTGCATTTCCACTTTGTATCCTGCCAGCAAAGCGTCGAAGAATCAATGACCGGAATGTACGCTCTACTTCCGGGTGTGCAAATTTGGACATTGAACATATGCTAAATTCGGAGGGCCTGAATAACCACAGTGGGGGAAACCCTGTGGGACCTCGGGTAGGCGGTGCATCGTGGGATAAACATGTCGACGTAAATTCATGTTGGAGTGTGTGTGGACGTCTCAAAGTCAGTGAGAATCATTGGTTTTTTTCAACTTCTCATTGCGAGGAAGCGGCCGAGGAACTCATTTGGTGTTCAACTTCTCCTGGGGGTAAGACGGCCGAGAATCAAACAGAACAATGGGATGTTTTACGGGAAGACGGTCCGAGAATCAAGGAGAATCATTAGTGTAAAATAATAGTTTTTGACATCCGGAGTCCCAATGAGAATCAATTGGCACCCCTTGATGATGATCTCTATTGCTCTTCGGATGGGTTAGGGTTAGTAGAAGTGAATGATATCATTCCAATGACCATGTCATTTCATTGCAGAATTCTGTAAAAATATCTTGGTGGTAAATATTGATCAATATGTCTGGGGGAAGGCTATTGTAAAAAAGTGTTACCAAAAAACCAACTTCACGGTTATTTAATTAAAATTTCTTTACAGAACAACGCTAAATATCTCAGCGAGCAAAGTCGAAAAACCCTCTGTTCAGCTGTCTGCAGTACCACTTCTGCTGCATTCAGGATGGTAGTGTGGCAGTACTCAAGAACTGAAATCAAAACTCCAAGTGTGCCAAAACAAAAATTGGGAGATTCATAAAAAAAGTGGGAGCCTCGGGCCCACATTGAACAACAGTACTCTTTCAAGTTTTGGTTGTTTAAATGCTCGGACACATGGTCAGAACTAGCAAGCTACATAACTTCCGACACAACAATTTATTTGCAAGTGGCCTCTTGGGAGACCGTATCTGTATACGTAGACTCAGAGCTTTACTTTCAAGTTAAGAATAATTTGGAAGCAGGAATAATTTTTTACCAATTCATCAACGTGTTTTTTTGTTTGTGTTTTTCAGGTGTTACACTTGCTCATAAGTTGCCAAACTTTGGTTTGATATTACTATAGTCTTACTGGTCCAATAATCATTCATAATGGAGAAGAAGCTATGCAACTTGGCCAAACAGAAGATGGTGTCACTTAGGGGTAAGCTTCCAATCACTAGTAATGTTTAGGAGGTTGGTTCGTCAGCCTTGTCTTATCGGGCTTATTGGCTTCGTGCCCAGATCTTGTTGAAATTGTCATCAATTGGTATTGTTGAAAGAAAACGTGGCCAAATTTTAATTTTTTCCAAAAAGGCATTTTAGAGTTATGTAGTCGCAAGCCTATGTGTTTTCAAATTCCCATAGTTTTGTACAGGATTTCATTATTGTCAGTTATAGAAAATTACCAAAATGGGGCATTTTGTGAAAAACTCTACATTTTATTTCAATTATTTCCCAAGTAATTAGATGAGTTATAAGATAGAGTGTTTTTTAATGGTTTTAAAGAAATATCAAAATCCATACAATTTTTTATTTTCTGTGTGCATCAAAAAAAAGAAGAACAGGTGGTCGCAAGAACACTTTTTTGTTTAAGTATTCTCAGAAATACTGAAGTATCCACTTTCATTAATTTTCTTAGAAAAACTAAAACTCTCTTTGGGTGAATAAGGTGTATATGAAGGGAAATCAAATTTAGAAAATTCTCACATTAGATTTTGCAGATTAGTGTTTCTATTTAAAAAACAGGTGTTTTTAATTTTCCTAAAGTTATTTTCCTAAAAATTTGTTTTAAAGAATTAAAACAACTTGATTCCAAAAAGCCGATTGTGAGGTTTTAGGTATTTTGTTGATACACACATCCCTGGAGTTTCAGCTTAAAGCACCTTCCATTTAGGCTGGGCGAACCAAATTATTTAGTGTAAAAATTAGGGAATTCTTAAAAAATTAATAAAACACTAAAACAAATTGTGCAGTCTTGAAGCTGCAAAAATATAGGAGGGGGAAGGGAAAATTCAATCCTGACCATAGTCAAGTTTGGACTAAATTGATATAGGTCTAGGGTCATTCATGCCAATCAACAAATCGAGTTACCCATCACCTCATGTATTTTTTTCTTTGTGATTATTGAAGATATCTAGAGAACTGAAATGCTGAAAATTTGAGCTCTGTACTCTTTTCGTTTTCCACGCTACAGCAATTTAAAATTGAGGGGGGGGGATTCACTTCAAAACATTGTACCAGTGTGGAAATTCAATATCAGAGGGCCATAAGTAAACAACTACACCTCTCAGATCCTTAAAAAATTGGTATTCTGGATAACCTTTGCTGCAGACTGCAAATATGTGAACAGAAAAAATGCACCTTGCCACAATTAAAATAAAACAGGGGATCAAAAAGGCCTCAAAAACAACTCGGACATACTTTGGGGGCCATATGGTCAAAAAGTGAAAGGATTATAACTTCCAAATTTGGGCTGGTGAAAGCGTATCTTGAATACTACCCTTCTGTACAATCCTATACTTAATATCAGATTCGGGAAGAGATATAGCTGTCGCAAAAAAGTAAAAATTCTAATTGGACTCTTGACTTGGCCCCATTAAAAACCAATGTCAGGGACATTTGCACCAAATTCTGCTTGAATATGTTTGAGGGGGTCCTTGCTTTGCTATTTTGGCGAAGTTTCATTGTGGTGTCTAAGCTCTTCTATAAGTAACTGGTCTTCAAAAAGTCCTAGTTCAATGTATTCAGTTTTTGAAAGAATTCCCATTGAAACCACAGGAACGAAACTTTGCACAACTTGGTATTAATGCACAGTTTCCCTGTTTACTATATCATTCAATTGAATAATTAAAGTATTATAAATTCCTTACCAAACAAGACATCCCACGCTGAAATTTGGTCCATACCTATCAGGGCTAATAAGGTGATATATTGATTTCATTTTCATTGTTATAGTTTCTACAAGGTCACACTTGGATTCAAAGTCTTGAAACTGCACTTGAATACCCAGGTGGCAAAAGTTAGATTCTGTGTAAATTTCAATGGGAACTTTGTCTGATTTGTTGAAAGTTTAATTCTTTAAAACCTGTTTACCAACATATGCAGTTAGACACACCGATGTTGAACCTTTGCAGGGGCACCTTCTACCATATTAAAGCGAATTTGGGGTGCAAAATGTCTGACCTTGATTTTTAGGGGGTCCAAGTCAAGTTATTTGCACTTTTTGCTTTTGTGACAGCTAGTATCTCTGCCAATAAAGCTGATATAAGTATAAGATTGGTACACAGGGGTAGTATTCAAGATAAACTTTCACCAGGCAACCAGCCATAATTTGGAAGTTATATCACTTTTAACTTTTGATTATTGCCCCCCCAAAGTATGGTCGAGTGGCTTTTGGAGCCATTTTTGAACCCCTGTAAATTTAATGCCAAGTTTGAAGGATCTGAGGGGTGTAGTTTTTTTCACTATGGCCCTCTGAAATATTGAATTTCATTTTTTCACACACACGGTACATGTTTTTGAGTGACCCCCTCAAATTTTAAAATTGCTGTAAGGTAAAACGAAAAGGGTACAGAGCTCAAATTTTCAGGATTTTAAGTTTCTCATGAAATACTTTCAAACACCAAAAAAAATAAAGAAACCCTGAGGTGATGGTGTCCTCGATTTGTTGAATTGGCCTGGGAATGACCCAAAAGGGGTTTTTTGATGATTATGGTCATTTTTCTGTACCATTATCCTACGAGTCCTACCTTAAACAACCAAATCCTTGGGCGACCATTGCTTTTTTTACTGCAATTAGCTAAAAATCCATGTGCTTCTGTTGACCACTTTAACAGTTCTCCACAGTTGATAGTTATGCTTATCCCCATGTATGAGTAATAGAATATTGCAGACATTTCTTATTTTTCCTCAAGAGTATTTCAATCTTGGGGTAAACTTCTCAAGAGTGAAATTTTCAATCGAAGATTGGAACTACTGTTTGAAATTGAATATCCATAGTCTTTGCTTGTAAATATTTTTTTCAGAGAGTGAAATGCTAAGTTCAATTTCAAGAGTATATCACCATATGTTTGAATGCAATTCTGGTGGTAAACAGATTGTTATTGGTGTTAGTAGAGAGAATGGACCTTGCACCCCGTCTCACAATAACTACCACACAGATGATTACAGTACACAACTATGAGTTACAGATGAAACAATGACGCAGAATAGAATAATATGATTTCTTTATTGATTCCCTCAAGGAATTTACTTGGCTGATAGCTGTAGTTTCAAACGACATACACACGGTCAGACAATGAGAGGCATGTTTTGTTGCTTTGCCGTCGCATTCAAGTGATTGTTTTTATTTAGTTTTCGAACGCGTCCATCACGATTATGGCTTTGTTACGCCATTGCGGATGCGCATGCCTTCCAATACCATCACAAGTGGTAATGCCCCCCAAAAAAAGCACCAGAAATTATTTTGTGGGGAAAGGGAGTAACTCTCAGAAGGATAAAAATCACAAAATTTGTGTAAATTTTCAATGGCCCCTTTACTTCTGAAAAGTAAAACGGTGCATGCCGCGGGAATCAACGTTCTGTTTACCCATAAGGGTGCTGATTTGGTCTTAATCATTTCAGATGAGAGTTAATGTAAAAGCTTTACAACCATGCAAAAAGATCAATTTTGAAAAATCTTAAGGGTGCACTATTTTTCAAATGTGCCAGTGTCTCTTTAAGAAAGAAAGTTATATTAATCTGATATTATTTTCTGTATCTTTGCGTCTATTTAAGATGTGTGTTACATTTGCATCCCTTCCATTTGCAAGCATTCTTGTAGGACTTTCACTAGTCTACTTCGTATTAAAATAAACATTTTCAGCGAATTAATATTTTCACAATTTGTCGTTTTTAACTACATATTGCATTTATTTTTAATTTTATGATTTTAAGTTTACTTGTTTCCTTCCAAATGGTATTCTCCTCATATGCAAAATCTATTATTGGCTTCTTTCCCATTATGATGAGCATATATAGGGGTACACTTACCAGAAATTTTATGTACAGTAATCTATGGGCTATGCAACGCATGCAATTGCGGCTCGCATTGAAATGATAGGCCTATGTCCAACTCAAATGAAACTTGGGAATTAATGTTTAGTGGTAATGGCTTTTATTCTGAAACACAGAAAATTATATGTAATTGAGTTGTGCGCCTTTAAATTAATCCTAACCCGTCCAGCGGCACTTATCGGCAATCATAATTTTTAAAGTGCAGGTTGGGCATTTAGTGAAAAAAATTGACGTTGCTGATAAGTGCTGGCTGGGCATTTACCCTTTGGAAGACCTATTGCCGATAAGTGCTGGCTGAGAATTTACCCCTCAGGAGATTACTGAAATGCAAACACCGATGCGTGCCATCTGATCACTTACCCTTGGATATCGCAAAAAATGGGACTGGGCCGATGAGGGCCAACTGCACGTTTTCCCCTCAGAAGGCAAAATATGATAAAAATACTTAAACTCTAAAACTAACACCACAAAAATGAAAACACAAAAAGAACAAAGAAGAGAAATCTTAATCTCGATGAGCCAGCTGGTGCAGTTATTACCCCTCAGGAGATATCACCAAAATCAGATTGCCGATAATGCCGGTTTGGTATTTACTACTCCTTGAGTCTGAGAGACCCACTTCTGGTGCGGTGTTGGTTGGAACCTTAAACATCTTTTCCGAAGTTCTGCCATTTTGTTGTAAATTTTCCGCCTGCAATAACATGACACAAGTGCCGATTTAGTGCTGGCTGCACATTTTATTGAAACCAAAACTAAATGCCAATGTTGCCAGCTGGGCCATGTACCCCACGGGAGGTAGGGATTAATAGGCCCTAGTTTATGTTTGCCTTAAGATCTTTTGTCATTGGGAGTCTAGTATAATTTTCACAGGAAAGTATTTGAGTCAAATTGAGGTAAACAAACCAACAAGCCAACAAGCCAAGTGGAAGTTTAATCACAACAAGTCAAATTGAGTCCCAACCAAGTCAACAAAATAAAGCCTTTCCAAGACTGACTCATCCATGAATTTGATGCTAATTAGAAGTTATCAAACATCCTGTTGTAAAATTTGAGGTGGGAAAAATGAAACAGGAAATAGAAAAAGATTCTACCTGACAAAGGAACAGTTTCTCCATGCACCTGTGTGCTTTAAGGAATTGATTCCTTTACATGACGAAGTGCTTCAAAGCAAAAGAAAGGAGGTCACAGTTACCTATGTGCTCCAAGCAATGCTTGAAGTAAGCAGGGGTACAGAGGCAATTTCCATGTGAATGCTTTATTAAAATTTTCCCTGATCAGCATCAAGTCTAACCTCCATTAGCAAATTACTAAAAAGTATATAGGAATGTTTAATAGGTTAAATTCCAAGTTCTTAGGGATCAGCTTAAATTGTTCTGGTTTACTTTTTTGTGATGGATTATACTGATTTATTGTCAAATTTTAAATTTTAATCTCAATCAAATGGATAGCATGAATATAAAGTAATATGAGGTAATATTCTGAGTACTATAATTCATCTCAAATGATACCTTTACAATTTTATAATTCATCTCAAATGATACCTTTACACTTGAAAACAGCATCTGAAGATTGAGGTCTTAATAAGGAAGTTAACCTCAACACATCCAGTTGCTTACTCAGAATTGCAGAGTGGGGGCGCGGTGAAGAGTTAAAATGGGTGTGTTGTTGACTTCAATTTGAGCTTAGCTGTTTCATACAGTGATTAGTATATGGACAAGCATGTAGATGTAAAAAAACATGATTTGTTGGAAAAAATGAGGGCACCCTTCTTGGGAAATTTCTGAGTCAGCCTTTAACTCAGTGATTATCTTGAATGATTTATATTCACTAAATAGTGATGATTAAAAAAAAAAATCACTAAGTAGCATAATTTTGGCAGTGCAAATTGCATAGCTGGTAGCATCACTGGTTACGTGTCCACAAACAAATTTACAAAACTTGATATAATTTCTTGTTTTCCCAAATTTCACCTGTGCAGCGCAGGGGCACACTGATTTGTGCTGCTCTGTCCTGTTGGGGTTAAGAACATATTTTTTCTCATGGGCATTCGTCTATCTTTTCCAAACACAGTGGTTCTCAAATATGAGGGAGTTTCCATAACCTGACCCATCTGACACACTTCTTCTGACACACTTATGAATTTGGAACCTTAACAGAATAAACCTGTGCTTTATTCCTTGAAGGGTTTCCAAATTCATGTGTGTCAGATGGGTCAGGTTACGGAAACTCCACAAATATGATCTAGTCAGAGTTGGGTACAATGTCTGGCTGCTTTACTGAATTCTACAAGGTCCTTGTCTGTACATTGTTGCTCAAACAATGAGATGTTCCATTGTCTGTGGTGCTGTTCCACAACCACAGGTAGTGTCCTGATCTGCTTCCAGGTAGCCCTACTTCTGCAAGGAAACCTCAGATCGGCCAAGTCTGGTTCTCAATCTGTTCAGATATCATCATTCAGCCCATGAGGAGTCAGCTCTGGGTGGAAGATGCTCACCAGGTTCTTGAATCTTGAATCATAACCTCCAGAAAGGCCAACTTGCTTATCCAAGGAGTCTCGTGCTGTGAAGTCGTGCAAACTCGTGCCCAAACAAAATATATACAAAGGTGTGATGACGTGCAAGTACAAATAAATTGCCCAGCTTAAATGTTGAGATGCGTTGGTGATGGTTGCAGTCCCCTCATAACTGGGATAGCAAGGTCCTGGAACTGGTGGATTGTTGACAGAGCTGAGACCACAGGCATTGGCTCCACACTACACAGGATAGTGCGCACAAAGCTTGGATGACCTTGTTTCAGCATTTGTTGGAAATTCTACCTCGTCGATATGATGGAAAAACACAACTGGGGAAAGTCATATTCACCAATCCAAATTTGATTTTGTAAAACATGGAGCATTGATGTAATAATCTGCGGGTAGTGAGTGAGTCCCAATGGAGTTCTTGTAGCATTTCTGTGACACTGGCTATCCTTGTATAATTATTTGTGACAAATCAAGCCACCTGTTGCTGTACTGCTTCCAGAGAGTTCACCTGTCCACTAGCATAGGGGCTCCACACTGCTGCTGAGTATTTCAACTTAGGTCGTACCAAGGCTTTGTAAGCACGTTCCTTCACGTCTCTAAGACAAGATGACATATTCCACCGTAGGACACCCAAGGTACTACGGGTAAAATCTATTGCTTCAATACCAATAGATGTTACTTGGTTAATAGCTAGTGATCACTGCTCACCTCGGAATCTACGCCAACGAGGGTGAAGCCCGACGTGAGCGAAGTTCTAAAATTTTGAGCCGTATTCTCAAACGATGTTTAAAATAAATGGTGGTTAGGCCTAAACCGTGATTAGCTAACGCAGTTAAAAAAAAAAACGCAGGTTAAATATTTTAACAAGTCGTTAGCTAACCACACTATTTAAATGCCGTAAATATCATCCACCGAACATTTACTTTTCTTCGCCTATGATATTACGTGCGTGTGAATAGGGTTGCAAAATTCCCGGGAATTTTCAGAGCGGAAAATTTCCATGGAAATTTTGGGAATTAACGGGAATTTATGGGAATTTTAGGAAACTTTCGGGAATTTTCAAAATAATCTTTTGGAATTGATACAAACTATAATTATAGGTTGTTTTGTTCAGATTAGGATATTACGCTACAGGTACACCAGTGAAATGCTACAGAAGAACATACAAGCAAAAACAAGCATGTTTTAAACAGAAAATAACCATCAACTCTTTACAAAAACAATACATGTTTGGGTCAATTTGTTTTCTATTCTATCACTCACTGGTCTTGTTAGCTTGTATCCTGTTAACCATATGCACCCACCTTGAGTTAACCTTAGATTTAGTGAGAACTTATCTTCAAAAGTAACTTTACTTAAATGGTTTTGACTGCTTCCTGTAACAAGCATGAACATTTCAGTGGAAATTCAGCCATGGAGGGGGGGCACAAGCCCCCTGCTCAGAAGCCGAACCACCTGCCAGCCCCCCCCCAAATGAACTGACCATTTGAACAGTGTCTATGGAGAAGGGCCCAAATTCGCCCCCTCAGAAAATACAAATTCAAAGGTCCCTAACACAAAAATGTATTTAAAATATGTTAAGTATTGTCCAACAGAAACAAGACCTGTATTATACAAACATTTTTGAGGTAGTGTACTTGGGAATGCGCAGTTGACCCGACAATTTTGGCTAGATTTTTATCGAGTCTTCTTCTTCTTATCGTGTCCAAACACTGTGGTTCTCAAATATGATCCAGCCAGAGATGGGTACAACGTCTGGCTGCTTCACTGAATTCCGCAAGGTCCTTGTTTGTGCATTGTTGCTCCAGCAGTGGGCAGACCAAGAGGTGTTTATCGAGTGCCCTGACTCGATACCTTTAATAATTGTCCTGTTCAGTATGTCATAATTTTTTCCCTTTATTTGCACAAACGTATCATATTGAAAGGAAGGCCTACAACCCATGGTTTTTAATTTTTTTTCCTGGGGAGAAATGTTTTCAAAATGTGTTTAACTTAATACATGCCAAAATTGAAAAATTCCCCAATATTTCCCGGGGCCCGTCAAAATTCCGGAGTTGTTCCCGGAAGTTTCCAAAATTCCTGGAAACTTTCCACACCTTTGCAACCCTAACGTGTGAACATTTTATGTCAGACAATGCCTTTACTTGTTGATGCTACGCGAAGTCCGCGGGGAAATTTCAAGAATGGCGCGTTATGCAAGGAACTTTAAAGAATTTGTTCAGTGATGGAAAAAACCCCGGGCCTATTCAAAACCTTTGTATGTCGCTGGGCTGCACTTGCTATCATTTAACACTATACTGCTACACACAGCATAAATGAAGGAAAGGAAAATACCCGACTAGAAGAAATCAACTGTGGACTCGGAAGAAAGATAAGAGAATAGACAACTGGTCCTAACCACGTATCACATATAGCTTAAAATATCTGGCATTGAATGAAAGCGTGAAGTTAAACCCGCCTTAAACTACCCCCGGACCAGAGCTCTAGTTTAAGAATGTTTTAGACATGTTTAACGATGTTTTTCTACAATTTAAATAGCGTTTCCATGCATTCTTTGAGAATTGCGTTTATTTTAGCGAGCGTTTTAAATTGCAATTTAACCAGACAGCACCAATTAGAGTGTGCCATTAACCACGCTCAGTGCACACTTTTTTTTTTTGGGGGGGGTAAGCCTTACGGCTGGTCATTTCACAGGCACCATCTCCCGCCAAGAAATTTTGATCCCAGGATGCCATCATGATCTGATGAGATCAAAATGATTTGTTATAATGTTTTGACTTTTATTTTCTATAAACATGCATCATTTGGTATAATCAATTTGCACATTGTGTTGTTTGTTTACAGATTGACACATACCGTACATTGAGTGCAGATCACCTTTTGCTGCTAATTGAAAGCCTTAGACTACTTGATTCCATAGGTTAGATTCCAGTTTTGCAAGTATATAGTAAAACTTTAACCAAGAATTACCTCTACAAGAGCACTTTCCAGGGTTATTTTTATAACAAAGAAAAAAGCCCTTCAGTATGAGTAAGTTGAAGAGGGACACGAGGAGATTTTCTAGGATACAAATTTCTCAAATTGCACTGATTCGTAGTAACAGCCTACAAAAACCATTACAAATGTATGGAAAAAACAAACAGACAAACTGACATAACTTAAATTTTGAAAACTGTCTGCTCTCCTAATCGGCCCAAAAAAGAGAAGCGTGTTGGGATTTTCAATTCTGTCGTGCACAACAGGAAAATACTGACCATCTTTTACAGAGAGTCTATTTTGGGCTTACTCATTTCGGGTGATGATCCATGGTAAGCTTTTAAATATAAAAAAAAAAAAGATTCGAACAAAAAAAAAATTGCGGCGCCACTGGGTCCTGTGTCTCTTAATACTTTACTGTGTGACTTATGAGGGCGCCAGTATAATAGCCGGCAGGACCGCTTAGCAATCTGTTGTGTGTGTTTATAAAAAAATATTCATTATTTATTCAGGAAATTCCTTTGATACAAAGTCTGATCTCCCAGGAGTCCCTGAAAAACTTAATCTTCAAAAGATGATGAATGAAATATGTACCACAATCAGGTTAAAGGGGCCTTTCCGTGATCCACAGCCTCGTCTCCCCCGGACTGTACTATAAAAATGTTGAGATTTTTATTCATCTGACCTACGGTAATCCCCGTTTTGGTGTGCCAAATCTTACGTGCACATCGGCGCATCTGTAAGAATTCGCAATTTTGTATGTCCGTCCATAAATGTAACGGACAGAAATTACGCACAGTGGCCTATGGGACCGTGGGAAACGAGCAATTGCTCATAACTCCAAACCGCAAGATCGGGATCACCTCAAATTTTGAGAAAGCTTTCTCAAGGATATCTAGTGATCAATGAATTTAAACAGAAGGTGGTGAAATCACAAAATGCACCTTTTTTAAATATACTATTACTCAAAGAAATTAGATCAGTTATGCAACGGGCATGATTAGGTATAAAATAATAATTACAAGGCAATAGCACATTTATGTGTGTGTGTGTCCACTGTGTTGGTGTGTGTCATGGTGCAACAGGGATCCCTGCCATATGTTGATGAGGTCAAAGGTCACATGCCAAGGTCCAAAGGTCATGTGAGTGCCAAGTTGAAAAAATAGGGCTAAACAAATGTAAAATTGACCTCTATTGAATAGTTCTAACCTGAGTCATAGGTGCAACATGGGACCCCTCATTTGTTGATGAGGTCAAAGGTATGTGCCAAAGGTCAAAGGTCATGTGCAAAGGTCAAAGGTCATGGCAAAGGTCAAAGGGTCGTGTTGCAAAGGTCAAAGTTCAAAGTCGTGTACAAAGGTCAAAGGTCCGTGTACCAAAGGTCATGTACAAAGGTCATGTGCCAAGGTCAAAGGTTAAGGTAATGTGAGGTCAATTTGTAAGATTAGGCTTGACCACGCTCTTTGAAGTAACGATGCGGCGAAAGTCAAAGAACGAGCGAAATTCTAGTAAAATTCGGCGGGTGGTGGTATGATTCTAAATGTGAAAAAACTCTTGTTTCAAAAACACATCTGTGTCAAAAAATGCATTTGGGTGCATAATTTTTTGGGAAATGTCCTTGTGATTCCTTAGAGGGCCATTTAATGATCCACATACTCGTCCCCAACTTATCTCAAAATTGTTGATGATTTTCGTTATCATCTGAACTGTGGCCTAAGAAAAGTATGTGTCTCAAATAGCACTGCAGATATTAGATTCACTTGGAATAAAAACTGTTGGGATTTTTTTATTTTCTGTCAATAAACAGAAATTACAACAATTGGTCTATGGGGCACAGTGATATGAACATTTGCTCCATAACATCAAACGTGCCATCAGATGAGTGAAATTTTTGATATGCATTTTATTGAGCGATATCAATGAACCACTAAACAAAAACAAAGGTGCTAAGATCACAAAATGCACCTTTAAATACTGAATGCAGTCGTAGGGTGGCATATGTTTGGAGGGAGGTATATAATTTTGTTTATGACACAAAAACACACACACCTGTTGATATTTACTGCTCTGTAATACGCAATATACATCATAATGGGCAGTGTTTATTGTATGTGTAATGTCTACATACTTAACATGATTCAAGTCTTGCAATCTAAACAGATTCAATGCAGAAACAGCCCAAAATGAATCAATAGGTACAGCAATGCAGAGTGCAAACTGCAAGTCATTTTGCCAATTTTATGTGGGTTTTGCCCATACACCACCTGTTGTATGTTTTCAGTGCATACTGTTTTTCCTTTTATACTAGTTGAATCGGTACAGCTGTTTGAATGGCAGAAGCAAAAATATGTACCAAATTAGCCCGTAGGGGGAGAGAGAGAGTGTGTATGCGTGTTTTCGATAGCAATTGACCACATTATGAGATGTTTTATTTTGCAATATCAAACATTTCACTGTCGTGATGAGAAAATAAAAAACCTTCTACCAAAACCTTATTTTTGATGGCAGAAGTGGGAAGTAGGGGACAAGGTTGTTGATCAGTTCACACATTTGTGAAAATGCTCTTACAGTGGAGTATTCGCCAACTCTTAAGTGTAAAGTTTTGGAATGAGCAATTGTTTTCTTGATAATATACTACACATTAATCGTGTGATTGTAATGGTGACCTCAGAATTAAGGATTTCTTGAATGGCCCCTAACACATTGTGGGTTCAGCATGTTTAATTGATCAAGTAGTGGCAGTACGTGTCCACACTTAAAAAAACAGTGGCAGATCTGACATCCTACAAATCTGCAGATAGACCATGCCACTGTAAAAAAGAGGCAGATAGATCTCAGGACAGATACACTTAACAAAGTATAAAGATTGGGATGCATCTAATACGTGACAGGTACCATGTTGCATGACATAACAAGTCTTCATTGATAAATGTATGGATTCAATTGATACGACTATAAGCTGTATTTCATCTCCAGTCATTAACCAGCCGTGTGCGTAGCAGGGCTGGTTATTGTATTTGGTATTTTTCTTCTTCTTCTTCTGGCAACACGTCCGTCGTTGAAAGCTTAAATACTGCTTCTAGTGCTAAACGCTTGGGCCAATTAAGCCAAATTCAATCCAGAGGACCACTTGACCAAGCCCTCAAATGGGGTGTACAAAGATTTGGGTTCAGTGGAATTTGAAGAAGAAATATTAAGTTTTGTGCAAAATCTAGAACATCCTCTTCTCCCGCAATGCAAAGCTAAAACACAAAATTGTCCTAAGGACTCCTGAATCATGCTTATATTGGTGTACACAGATAGTGTTACAAGGTTCCCCCCACCTGGCAGAGATAGCGGGCATTTTGTGCAAATAGGGGTAGGGGGGTTCGGTTTTCGCTCGCTCGTCGCCTCGCTCGCCATGTCTTACGCCAGTCTGAATGAACCTACCTTGGTCTGCAAGAGCCAGAATTTCTTTAGCTGGAAAAGCCTTACATTCATTTCGCAGAAAAGGTTAAATCTACATACTTGAGATTAAACATCGATTCGTAGATATTAGGCCCATTTCAACAGTAATTGCCAACTTTTTGATTTTCACTTAAAACCTGTAGATTTTTACGGAAGGTCTACAGATGCACTTCTTTTTGTGGTTTTATTTAGATCTCTACTAGACCTACCTCCCATATCTAACCAACTTATTATGCTTGTAGTTCAGGAGACAGGAGACGGCCACACAAAATGGTCAATTTGACTGATTTGGGCGTCACCCAAAAATACATGCCCTTTGTTTTCAGCGGCCATATTACTATGTAGACACCTGTCAATATGTACTTTTGTTCTTTTAGGCAACGAGTGACACTGTATTCCATGTGGAAATAAGGTGTAGCAGAGTCTCAAAAACTTATATGGAGGCAATCAAAATTGAGTGTTGGACTTGACATTTTTCCCGTTCACAATTTGACACCATTTTAGCAATAACACTGACAACTCCGTGGTGGATATCTGTACGGCATTTTATTGTATCATTTACAAAGACAATCCCTCATGATATAATGCCCACGCAACATTTATGGATGGTCTTGAATTAATTCAGATAGGGTTATTTGAAATCTTGTCCGCATTTTTCCGTTCAGCAATTTTGGTCACGTCCAACACTTTGCAGAAGCCCTGTTTTGTCTTTATGAAGTAATTATATTTTGTGTTACTTACCTCCAAGAGAGATTTCCATCTAGGAGTAAATTGTACTAAAGTTTTGACAGCCACTGTAAAATGGCTTGGCTCCAACATTAAATTTTCCGTTCACACCAGTCACGGCCAACACATTTGGTCACGTTCCAACACACTCGAGTTGTGTAACTCAAAAACGAGGAGGTCTGCAATTTTAAATTTATAGATGTTTCTAGTTTCCGGGTTTTGTGAACTACCAACTTACTTTGAGGTGTGATCAGTTTTAGAGGTAAATTTTCAAAAATTGCCCCTTCACATTTTTAAATTTGTCACGTTCCAACGCAAGCTTCAATCACGCAACCATGCAATCTAACAGCTTTGGAATATTGGAAGGACATGAGGATGAAACAAAGCATTCACTAGGTGAAGTTAGTAGTGTTTCAAAAAATCATCAAACATCTTTATAGAAGCTTAAAATCATTTTTTGTTTTAATAAATGTCAAAAAGATAGATTTTTAATTCAAAATATCCGTCCATGTCCACATCAAAACACTTCGGACTCAAGCTAATTATCTGCTAACTCTATGGGTGAGATTTGCTTGCATCCGGTACAAATGTTCTCCAGCCTCAACTATCAATTCTGAAATCACTCTCCTCTGTTACTTTTTTGATTTTATAATATACAAATTTTTATGTCGCAAGAACTGTTTTGGGAAAATAGAAGCAAAAAATGTCAGAAATTGTAAAAATTCAAGCGTCAATGTTCCTATTTCAGCTGGTAGTGCCTGAAGGTGCACCTTTACATTTATGATGAAGGCAAGTCTATTTTCTTTTGGCAATTAATCTAATTTATCATTAAAAACTTTTTACACTTTTTTACAAAAGGGTCTCAATGTTCAAACGTTCCTGATTAAAAAAAGTAATAAAGGAGAAAAAATCAGGTGTGCTTTCTATTTTTTCCTTAAAATATTTATGTTTACCCAGTAGAAAATAAATACAAAGCTTGACACAAGTTGAAAAAATGACCCCCAGGTTGACAAAAAGTGGGCAATTTACAGTGAACGGGCCGTAGGAATTGGTTTCGCCTAACGTACCTATGTAGATCCCAACTTCCCTCCCTATAATAAGTCGGTACTTTAGTGTATGGGGATATCTATGTTAATTGTTCAGCGCTCCCTTTTCAATTCCCTTCCGGTCAAGTCACCCTTGGGTTTGTTTGAAACCGCATTAAGTATTGATTGTCTGGGCGAGTCCGGGCTAATCACTTCAAAAAACAAATAAATCGTTTTACTTTACTTACACACATACACGCATTGTTGAATGCTAAAAACCTCGTACTTCGTGCGGTTACATTTCTCCCGTGGCCGGTTTAATGTTAAGATGCTTATGTATGGCGGTTCTATGTTTATCTCCTCCTTAGTACAAAAAATGCGAAATAAAACAAAAAAATATTAAAGTTAGTTTGTCGCGTAGCATGGTTCTAAATAGAATACCACTCTTTATTAATTGTAAAAAAAAATAAAAATGAAAATGAAAAGAGAAATACGGACATAGGGGTCTTCTGATTGTAGATGGTGCTACTTGTCTAGGTGCAGTTATAAATTCGCATACATTAAGGAGTCATTCAAGGTTCAAAGGTCACACTTTTCAAAATGCTCCGATTTAGCTGAATTTTGCTGAAATGACTCCTTATTAATCCTGAAAAACAGTTTGAAATATTTCGAGATCAAAGGTCATTAAGAGGTCAAAGGTCATTTTTTTTTGAAATCCTCCGATTGAGCTGAAATTAAACTGAAATGATCCCATGACACCCTAAAGATTTGAATATTTCGAGATCAAAGGTCATTAGGAGGTCGAAGGGTTCAAATTTTCCAAAATTCTCGCAATTGATGCTGAAATTTCAACCTGAATGATCTTTAAATGATATTCTAAAACATATTTGGACAATATTTTTGGAGATCAAAGGTCTTAAGATTGTCAAAGATCAAATTTTCAAAATGCGCCAATTGAGCTGAAAATTTTGCCTGAAATGATCCTTATGACAATCCCACCATGTTGAAATATTTTTGAGATCAACGGTCATTAATAGGTCAAAGGAGGTCATTGTTTTCAAAATCATCCGATTGAGCTGCATTAAAACTGAATGACCTTATGACATCCTAAAGATGTTGAAATATTTTTGAGATCAAAGGGCTTAGGAGGCGAAGGTCGAATTTTCCAATTCTCCCCATTGAGCTGAAATTTAACTGAAATGATCTTTTATGATATTCTAAACATCATTTGAAATTTGCGAGATCAAAGGGTCATTACGATGTCACGATCCAATTTCAAAATGCTCCAATTGAGCTGAAATTTTGCTGAAAGGACCTTATGACATCCTCACATGTTTAAATATTTTTTGAGAAACAGGTCCATTCAGAGTCAAGGTCATTTTTTTTCAAATCATCCGATTGAGCTATTTTACTGAAATGATCCTTATACATCCTATCATGTTCCAAAATTTTTTGAGAAGCAACCGTCTTTAGATGTCAAAGGTCAATTTTCAAAATGCTACTATGGAACAGAATTTAATATGATCCTTATGACCATCCATAGTTTAATTTTTTTGAGATCGAAGTCGTTTAGGGTCAAAGGTCCTTACCTCGACTGTGCTCAGGTCTGTCTCCATTCTAGATATGGGTTGGGTTTCGAAGCTTGGCATGTTTCGAAGCTGGGGCTAGTTTTAGGCTTGGGTTTGAAGCTATCCACTGCTGGTTTCCGTGGTCGTTGACCACTCTATATCTAGTCTTTTTTTGTTGTATGCTGTCAACTGTGAGTAATGTAGAGATGTTGATAATGTGTTTATATCCCAACTGAGCCATATGTACACACCATTATTTTTGTGTTTGGAACATGATGAGGAAAAGAGAATGTGATGTTGTTGATGGTGACAATGATACTATCATGAAAATCTAGGCTACCTGCAGTAACAAAATTGGAAAACTTAGTTGAATTATTCCTGAACACTCCAAATTAAATTATTTGCTTCTTTAGCATCATGTCATTCAAAGGATCAAAGTGAATGTCTTGTATAAATCATTAAGGCTTATGACTCGAGATTTCAAATATATGTTGTTTATTAAGGTTCTTTTTGGTTATCCTAGCACCTCCATGTTTGTTCATGGTTTGTTATATATCTAAATATTTCAGTTGGTTCCATTCCCTCGTAGCATTTTAGCAAATGTATTATCACGGGCCTCAGAGGCCACTGTTTGGCGTTATTCTTTCTGTCCGTTTTTGGACAGAAATAAATTACGAATATTATTTTAGAGTAAGATCAAATTGGGGGGGGCACATAAGCTTATTCACACATACTATTACACTCCTCAGGGTCCCACGATACATATGATCTAAAAATCTTGACATTTTTAATAATAGTGAGGGGATGAGGCGGTGGGATCACAATTCTCCTTTAAAAATAAAAATAGAGCGCCTAGAACTAATGATAGTCCACCTAAAATGCTTAATTCCAAAGTTTGAAATGAATGTGATTTTTTTTTTGTTGTTTTTGATGCAGCAAACATCTGTAGATACCTTACCTAGGATACTGTGTATGATAAAAAATTTTGGATCCCCGAAGTTATATTACAAGTTTGTGATTTCTATATGAAGTACTTCAATCGCTTAATATCATTTAACAACAGTGATTAGTATGTGGACAACTTGTATATAGTAAAAACATGATTTGTCAGAGAAGTGATGCACCAGTCCTGGGAAATCTCTGAGTAAGGCTTAAAGTTAGTTAAACCAAATTTTAAATCCGGTTTTTTGTCCCCCTCGCACAGTGGTGGCTGGATAAACCTCACCCTCAGCAATACTGCTGGTGTAGGATTATTGGAGCAAAAAATCAGTTACCTGATGCCCTTCCTGACGCCATCCACAGTTTTCAGCGGTGGGCCTAGCCTTTTGGCTAAGTGCCCCAACAAGGCACGCATGTGCGGATGGCCGCTAATAGCTCTCCTGAGCTTGACGCCCTTGTAAGGGTATATCTTTTTCATTCTACCAGTGTAACAAGCTACCCTCATCAGATTCCTTAGAAAATTGATGGGGTGATGGTTTTAGTAGGCCCCCGTCAGCGCGGCCTTGGGCATTAGTACTGGTTACCGGATACCAGTAGCAGGCCCTGACAGGAAACCTGACCTGACTCAAACCTGACCGTACGAACCTGAACTTACTAAGTCATTGCATGTTGTACTTATGTATATCGATCCAAAGATTACACCAAGTTTAAACGATAAGCCTATATGGACGCCCATGGTATGACTCAGTGAAACAACACCATCTCCTTTTTTTTTTTTCATTGTTTCAGGTTCCGGAAGATCTTGTAGATTTATATTTCTTCACAGAACTCACTAGTGACAACATCAACCCGGCAAAGAGCTGGGAGAATTTACTGTCAGTGTTGAGTTAACAAGGCAAAGTGGCAGAATGTTTTGCATCCATGCTAATAGCCACTGTTGCTATAGACAATGTCCATTGTCATCATTACAGGTAAGGCATTTACCCCTTCCCTGCCCACCTCAAA
The DNA here is from genome assembly GCA_023653785.1 of Ophioderma brevispina. NCBI lineage: Eukaryota > Metazoa > Echinodermata > Ophiuroidea > Amphilepidida > Ophiodermatidae > Ophioderma > Ophioderma brevispina. Next base: position 30,155 of record JAMKCH010001261.1, read on the forward strand.
GTGGCCAATAGCAGCAATCAGCATCAACCTGCTCTAATGTTATTTTGGTTAAAAATTGTCGTAAGCATTATGCGATAGCCAAATTTTCACTTCTCTTTGCACATTTTTGAGCCAAATATAACACTTAAGGACAGTGTCACAACCCGGGTGGTTTTTTTTTTTCACACCTTTCTGATTTTGGCACAAGTTTTAAACATCAACCTGTGTTCTAATCGTTACCAACAAAGGTATCCACTGCCACAATCCTGAGCTGTATTTTTTTTTTTTGCGTTTTGCCGATTTAAACACTATTTGAACATTAATCACAAAAACCGCTTGGTCTAACGGCGGGAATTTAAGCACATTTCACGCCGTCCAGGCGCAAGGCAAACCCGCGCGCCGTGAATTGTTGCTGCGTAATGAGCGTCCGCGTATTTTAATGTACTTTTGCGCAACGCATCTTGGACAAACAAAAAATAAATATTTGTAAAATTAACAAAGTTTTTTTTTTTTTTTTTTAAATTTAACTTTCTTCTAATTTCTGGAGTTAGAGAGACAAAATAGGTTTGATTAATAGTGCATAAAGTGTATTTTCATCACTTGCCACATACTCAATTTTTGAAGTCAAGATAAGTTAATTTGAGAAAGAGAAAAACAGCTTGAAATGGCGTGAAAATCACTTTTTTACTAAACATGGATTTTCTCAATGTTCAATTTTACTCGGCAAATTTGGCAACACTTGTTCAGGCCCAATAATTCCAAATATACCGAAGTAAAAGGTAAGTATTAACTTTCCTACGATAGAAATCGTATTCTCTAGGGGACGGTTTTCTCATTTTCATTTCGATTTCTAACTAAGATATATCTCCAATATATACTCAAATTTCGAAAAGAAAAGTAAATCACACTTTTTTGACATTTTTTCCTTATATTTTCGAAAGTAAGCTCTATTTTAAAAAATGAAAAACCGCCCCTAGACAATGTTCTTGTTTCTCAAAATAACATAAGAATCATGATAATTCAAATTGTGTTTTGTTATGCTGTCTTAAAGAAAATTTTGGGGCAAAATCAGTTTTTTTTTTTTAGCATTTTTCTCAAAATACGGAACGTTTTACATAATCTGATGCCATATCGGGTTCAATCGTCATTTTCTTTCTAGAAATGAACTTTTACATACATAATCAAATATTTTGCAAAGTTAAAACCAAAATAATACTCCTACTACTCGGAAACGCCAGTTCACAACTGCCCTTAAGGAACCTCGTTCACATAATGGGATACCCTCTCTTTTGTTTGATTCTTCTTGGTAACTGTTTTCAATTCTGGGTGGCTTAGCCCATCTTGTAGTCCATCCAATTTGCTAATTGAAGTCTTGTGAGTCTTACATTTTGGCTTTTAGTTTGCATTTGCTCCTGGTTTTTCATTACTGCCTGTGGGAGCTAGGTGTTTTCCATGCATTCTATCTTTCAATGTTCGGTTATCTTTGTGAACAGTGACTTGAAAGCCCAATTAGTCAGGACTGAAGCTAATCACCTCAAAGTTCATCCCACACAGCATAGAGGGCCATTTAATTTCAACCCAGTATGTCTCATTCATCAACTGTTTTACCATAATAATAAGTTAATTACATTTGGAATCAATTTTCAAATCATCATTTTTGTATCGAAATATTCATACATCACAAATATAAAATTAAAAAAAATGCCCAACTCAACTTCATCCCCTGTCAAATGACTACTTTAACTTGAGAGCTTTCTCTCATCTTTTGTTAAACTCATTTCTTTATAACCAAAATATAAACACAGAGGTAGTCCAGTATCTATCTTAAGACTTGCAATACTCTTTGGCTATTATAATGTATATGAACCTGTGGGAAGTGAACTTAAAAGGATTTTGGTTTTCTGTATACTGCATACACTTAAAATCATGGTATCCATTGGTTTAATATTACAATCTGTCAAAACTGAATCAAATCTACATGTAAACGTTGTTATTTTAAATATTAAAATCAAATGACATTTCCTTGTTTGGCTTGTGTGTGTTCAATTTTATGTTTGTGGTCCCGTATATTCAGAAATGTGATAGAATTGTCATTTAATGGGACTGGTTAATCATCGCCACATCTTTTGTGGATGAATAGACCGTCCCTAATTTAGCGACAACATCACATAGCCAGGTTTACAATCAAATCAATGTATATTCCATATTGAGCTGTAAATAATGCATGTTAGGAAAGATGATCATTTGTATTATTGTAAAGGAGTGTGAAGTCCCATTAGGGCAAATTGCTAAACACTCCTTACTTGTGGACTTTGATCTCTGTTTTAACTGCTGCCAATTGTAATCGACTCCACTGACAACCGGCAGAGCTGTAATTCGTACTGACCATTGACCAATCACACCTGCAAGACAATTTCAATCAAGAGAACTATCAGTTGAATTGCAACAGTGGTCATTGGCTTTGATGATTGCTCATGGGTGTAGTGAGTCCATCCCACAATGCACCGTTTTGGAAATTTTCACAGCCCTCAATAGTCATGTTATCCCATAAAAATCCTTTCTTAACACACCAAAAAAAAACACGGACTTTTTAACTACGCTCAGTTTAGCCCACAAAGCGTTTAGTAACTTAAAGGAATTTTTTAGAGTGATTATGAAATGTCTTGTGGTTTCTTAACTTGTGGAACACTTTAATCCTAGTACGACATGCATTTATTATCAGTACAGTACAATATAGGCATATTGATAGCAATCATGGGATTGATGCAAAATACCCTCTGATGATTGCTTATGCATAGTGTGCACCACTTTCAGCTTTAAGGGTTTTTTTTTTTCAGCTGAGGTGGAATGACCTACATTGCCTATCAGCTGAGAGGCCTGTGTTTGTATTCCCACCCCAGAACTATAAAATGACAGTAGTATATTTAAAAAAGTATAATAGATTTGCAATATGATTAGAAGCAAGTAGACTAGGGGACTTACATTGGTAATTAAACTTCTCAGAAGCAGAAATTAATTACAGTATTTCCTATGTAATGCAATCATAACACAAAAGCCTTTGTTTATCCCCTGTCTTGTATAAGAGATTAATCAGGAATCATTGACGTAGAAAGGATGGAGCCGTGTACAGAATATATTGAACTACTTATTAACTTAAGTTGGCAGAATGAGATGTTTACGTCGGTGATGTGTAAATGAAACCACGCTTGCATGAAACAAGGAGCACCGGCCGTTAATCTTGAGAATGGAGATTATCTTGGCTCTCTGTAAAGAAAAAAGAGCCAAATAATTTGAGGAAATACAATAAGAAACAAGTCAAGATTGAAATATTTGAAAACTGAATAACAGAAAATATGCTTTAACAGAGTATGTAAACAGCACTATCAGTAATTAACTAAATTAACTAAAATCTTAAGAAATCATTGACTTTTTTCACATTTTTAGGAACAGGTGTTGGTATTCTAAGTAAACAATCCATTTAGTGATTAGACTGATCAAGCAACTTAATAAGGATAAAATTAGATATTCAGTCAATGTTGGAGACTTCTGTGAACACTAACTTACTGAAAATGTGATTGAATGGAAATTCAAATTTGTTTGGCACTTCTGTTTTCTTCCTTTCTGAAAAAATTTTCATTTGAGGAAAAATAACTTGCTGAAAATTCTAATTTATTTTCACTTTTCAAGGAATTAAGAAAAAAATTACATATTTTTATGCTTTCATGTGGATCTCTGATAGTGCCTTTTAAGTGCCATTAAGTCTGCATATTTAATTATATATTACACTGGCAGTAAAATATGAATATTATAATACAAAATTTTTGATGAAATCAAGCAAAATGAATTTGATTTTGACTATATTCAATTTTAGAATTTGTTTACATTATTAAATTACACATTGTAAATGCTGCATTGAATTTTTTTCTGCGATATGAGCATATTTTCAGTATTTCATTTCAAACAAACAAAATTACATAGCATGGCTTGTTTTGGCAAGTTCTTTTGCAACACATTTTTGATTTGGATATTAGGCAAAAGGGAAAATGGTTCTTCGGTTTTGAAAATCTTTCAAGTAGAGTTTGTCAGTCATTCTTTTTTTTTACAAAATCACCAAAAATGGACAAGTTACTACACAATGGCCTGTATGGAGCTCTGTGATATGAGCAATTGCTCATAATATCAAAATGCACTGTCAGAATCAACTTAAATTTTGAAAATAATCCTTTCTCAAGGACATGAAATTAACCATAAACAAATATGAAGATACTATTATCATGATATGCAAAGATGTATGCCACTGGTGCAGAGGGTCCCTGGTTCAACTCCCCTGCAGGGCCACTTGTTAGGATTTATTTGGGTACACAATTCTTCATTTAATTTTTATGAAAGGTGTAAAGTCAAAATTTCACTCTTCCCATGGTTCATTTGGACATGGGCAAAGCAGAGGGAACAGTGTATGTATGTCACAGCACAGCACATTTCAAAAGAAAATAGTATTGTTTCTTTTCCTAACAGTTGCACTTTTATTGTCAGAATTTTCAAAGAGTCTAGTATATATTTTCTTCCATGGTTGTATATTTCATGTTTCAGAAATTTTAATTTAAAAAAAAATATCTATTTGTTTAAATGCAAGAATGTGAAAGAGAAAATGTGATATAAGGTTTGCGCCAATATAGTATATTACAGTTTTGAAGTCGGTATTTACTATTTAAAGACACTATCAGTGATTTGCTAAATCAGAAAATCGAAAAAATCATCAAAAATCAGATTTTTGCATGTATGTAACAAGTACAGGTATCCTAACATACCCTACAAATGATAAGACCAGAAGCAACCTAATAAGGACAGAATCGGAAATTTCAGTCATTACTGTCCGTTCGGACACTTACTACAACACGTAATTGAATGGGGAATCGTATCTTGGAACACTGCCGTTTTCTTCCTTTTCTGTAAATTCTTCAGTTGGAAAGGGTAAATTATGAGAATTCTACAGACTTATCCTTCACTTTGAAGCTATTCCTGCAAATTTCAAATATTTTTCAAATCACTGATAGTGTCTTTAATGCATATGTCACAGACTGTCTACTGAATACTGGATAACCAATACCACCTTGAAAATATTAACCCCCTGAGGTCTACCACCTTTCATACAGTATCTCTGATTGGCTCATTACATGATTTAACATCATATAACTGCTGAGTAACCAATTAAAATAGACCTTCCTTATATCTGTACAAACCTCTATACTTTTCTTACCATGTATCTGATTGGCTTAATACATCATATAACCCAATGTAGAACCAATCAAATCGGCCGGGAGACCTCTGGGGGTTAAAGCAAGGTAGTCGTTTTCCCATACAGGTTGTTTTTTGCAAGTTACTTGGAGCATTTGCTTTAATTTACAGAAATATTAATCTGAGAATGGTAGTATTTAAAATGATCATAGTTTACAATATTAAAGTGACATTGTTTTCAGCAGAATTAATCCATTTTAGGTAGTTTTGGGATGTTAAATATCAGATTGTGTGAGAAGTAAGTCGCATGCCATGGGCTAAAGCGGTGATGCTAGAGGGGGCTTCATTGAAAACGAAGATGCCAAACAATACTGTTGTCGGGACTTGTCTAGCTAGATCATAGTAACTGGAGCTCTTAACACTAATGCCTGTCACATACTTCAAGTGCTCATTCAAATTTACAGAGCTACAATGTCAGAGAGAGACTGAAAGAGATATTAAGAAATAGTAGAGTCAGAATGGACGGTCTTAGAATTTGAGATGCAAAAAAAACATGGGACAAGGCAGTGAGACACTTCTAAGAGATTAGTTTTGACAGCATTTTAGTGTGAACATTGAATTGTTGTCTTATTTTATTTCTTTAACTTTGTAAAGACTTGTCATCTAGTAACTGCCTAAGAATTTTGTTTTTTAAATTAGACATATTAAATATTAGTATATTTTAATGTTGAGATGAAATAAACTTGATGAAAGGTATCTGGAATTATTCTGTAATTCAATTTAGTGGTCCATTTATATTGGGGAAGAATTTACATGGCAACAAGTCTTTGGGAAGTCGCCAATTTCACTCGTAAATATTTTTTTTTTAAATTACAAAATAACTAATAATGTGGTATAGGTTGAGCCTTATCTGTACAGCTGTGCTGATTAAAATTAAGATCCTTCATCAAGGATGCAAATTTGTCTGAGTGTCAATTTTACTTGAAATTTTACTTGAAATTAATTGAAATGATTGATTGGGAGAAATTGATTCTCATATCTGGATGCTACGAGAATCAATTCTGTGATTCTTGTCAAATTTGCATCCCTGTTCATTTTGGTTGGACCCTGCAGGCCAAACTGGGAATCTTAACTCACACTTTGGTGTCATGCACATTTTTGTCTGGGATGAATGCCTTAAAGTGACAGGAGGAGGATTTTTTTAGGATACAAATTTCTCTCAATTGCACAGGATTGATTGTAGACCACCTTGGACAAAAAAGTACAAAAGAAAACAGCAAACCTTGTTTTGAACTTGTCTGACTATCGCAATTGTCCCCATAGAACACCGTGATTACTGCTTTGACTTTCTGTCGTGCACGACAGAAAGTACTAAATCATCATATTATTACATAAAGATGGCGTATTCGGCTTATTCACTTCAGGTGTGATCTAATACATTGGAAAGCATTCCAAATATGCAAAAAACCCGGGGTCGAAAAAAAATTGAGGGTGCTTTCTGGAAATCTCCTCATGTCTCTTTAAGTATATGACAGCCTCAGGTATATGACAGCCTCAGGCCATAGAAACTTGGCAGGTGGATAGCACTTGGCCCTTCCATTGATAATCTTGACCCTAGAGGTCAAGTCTTATAAAACAATATAAACCTTGATGTATACCTGGGATGGATTTCAAAAAGACTTGTGATGCATCGTAAACCCATCTTAAGTCAAATGCATTGTAATAGGGATTTCTAATTGTAACTTACGATGCGTTTGCTTACGATGGGTCTACGATGGGTTGAAATCTTAGTGAAATCCACCCCTGATCTTGTTATAACATGGATCATTACTTTGTTTCATTTACAGCCAAGCCACTCTGATGGAATGTATGTGAGTGAGTGAGTGAGTGAGTGAGTGAGTGAGTGAGTGAGTGAGTGAGTGAGTGAGTGAGTGAGTGAGTGAGTGAGAGTGTGAGTGTGTGTGTGTGTGCACGTGCGTGTGCGCGCATGCGTGCGTGTGCGCGTGTGTCCCTCTGTATAGTGTAAAACTGGTCTGTGAGAAGCAATAACATGTAATGAATTAACAAACTCATGATATAAATATTTAATCTGGGTGCTTCTTATAGTGTAAACCTGGTCTGTGAGAAGCAATAACATGTACCAAATTAACATAAACTCTTGATGGGTGGGAGAGTGAAGATGGTCAGACAGGCATAGAGCAAAATAAATTACATTTTGATAGCAATCAATTTCACTTAAAGGGAACGAAAGGGGGGGGGGAGGATTTTTGGTTTTTTTTTTCAAAACCCCATTTTAAAAAAAATCGGCGTGTGTCACTTAAAAATCGAAAGTATTGATTTTTTTTAATGAAATTAAGTTTTAAATCTTGCCATCAAAAATATCCCAATCTGAAAGGATTAAGCCGAGGAAATGATTTCTTTGGTAACAAAAATTGTTAAATTTTAAGTTTCGATATAGGAAGCCAAATACGAAATTCAGCTATGTTTACATTTGAAATTACAACAATCCAATCGCCCTTTCTCCCTTTTTAAGACATTTCAGTAATGTTTATCTTTTTTTAAAAAAAGAAATCTTTTGAGTGTCTATCTATATGAAATTCTGATCATGACACACTATTGGGTGCCTCAAAAATCTCTTGTTGCAACTTTAACGTAGTGTAATTGGATATCTAGTAGAAAGGCGTTACATGAAGCAGGCTGGCACTAGGTACTCTTGTAATATTTTGTTTTCATATGGGAAGACCATTACAAGAATAAGGCTTTCCTAAGTTTTTTCTTGAATAATGTATGTGAGCAGTAATAGTGTGCTGAATAAGGAGAAAAAAGAAATAGATAGTTGTTTGTTATTCTCTACAATGTGTCATGGTGGAATTGGATGACATCCATATGACATAAAAAAATATTGGGACTGCACATCCAATAAGATTGTTGTTGGATAGAAGGGCACGGGTGGTCTGGTGGATTGAGAGCTCGTCCCGCACTCTAAAGGTTTGTGGGTTCGAGTTCCCAATGTGGCAAACATGTTGTGCCCTGCAGTAAGACGCTTTAACCTCTTACCCACTTCCACCAAGGTGTATAAATGGGTACAGTGTTATTCAAATACTGGGAAGTTAACAGAAATCGATGGCGGGAGGTGTTGTGGCGAACCCCCCCCAAGGCCAAAACTATACGGAGGATTTATGGCTAAACGCTAAGGAAATGAGAGCTGGGCACTCTGCGCACGAGCTTCCTCGGCACAACAATTTACTTTTTTTTTCAAAAGAACGATAACAATTGTATCTCTCAAAGCATTATCATTTAGCTGTCCAAAGAAAGATTTTTTCATGAGGCAGTTCAGACAGTACATGCCGTTTACACTTTTTAGTCTTAAGCATCAACGAGGAGGGAAGACTATTAATTTAGTGGCGGTCCGCTTGGAGGTCGGTCCGGCGATAATTGTTTTCATGTTGCCAAAATTACCTTTGTTCGCCTTATACTGACTTTCGGCTAATTGCGATGTACGGGCGGGCTCTCAAAGTTCGGATAAATTGGGCTGTTTTAGTTCCCCGGAGAATGCCCGTAGCAACAACTGTTTTAACTTGGTTCTGCTTACTGGGCAACACTGGACTAGCAAAATGGTGACCAACAGGGCACGCATGGGTGATGCACCAAACTTTTTTTGTGTGTTCGGCCATCAATGGCCATCTGCCATTCTAATGCTATGCCATTTCATACGTTCATAGGACATAGCAGAGCTGGTGCTGATGTGCCCAATTGATTATGGGGCCGTGTATGTACTTGCGTCGAGGCTTTGGTATATTCGATAACCGCATGAAGCTCCAAACTGAGTGTGAGACACGAATTGGTGAAAATGTTACGGGACGCCGGCTGTGATGTACTATGACCGCAAGCTCAATACTTGTTGATCTGTGCCCGGTTGAATTTGGAATGTCAACAAAAATCGATTACATTATCGGATGATTGCTGTAAGAGTAAGGAGTTCGAGACCCATTAAGTGTTTAGGTAGTGTCCTACCTCTGGTTGTGTGAGCTTTTGAAATTGAAGTAAGGATGTCAGGTACGGATATAGGATTTTGCTGACATAATGAAGCTTCATGATGAATGTGAATTATAGCAGTTGTAGTGTGTGCACTGCACCGGTAGGCCAACTGCAATGCCTGCCGATGTCGGCGATGAGCTCGCCCAGTCAGCCAGCAGGTCACGCACACGGCGAGGTGCGCACACCCCGTAGACGGTGTACGCGGGTAAATCGAATGGGTGGTGAAATATCGCCGTTTTTTCGTCACTTAAAATCAATACTGCTTAATATTATCATCATTTTACCAACTCAATCTACAATCTTTTTCTTGGGTCTATGAGGGTTCATTTTAGTGAAAGTAATGAAAAAGAGCACTTTCTGAAGAATTTGAAAGGGCACAAATTTTGCCAACAAGTTTCAAAAGAGCGTAGAAATCTGTAATAGTTACCTTTTAGAATTGAGGGAACCTAGGTTTACCAGCTGTGTGTAATTTCCACAATGATTCATACGTAAAAAATTGTTAAAGTTAGAAGTAGGCCCTATAAATGATGCAAACGGTCAAACCCAGCAAAACCCAGGACGATTAACAAAACAGCCATAAATTACCATCGGCCATTTTCACACGAAGGGCGTCACCGGGTCATGCACAATAAGGAGGCTTGGCCGAATAGAGGCATACGATTGGATAATCGTTCAATCACCAAGGCCATGTTCCATTCGGGTCGTGTGCAAGGGGGGGGGGGCTCATTTCTTGTTATTCTTTCTTGTTAACATTGAGTACATAACTATCTCTTAAGTATATGCCTTGCCACTAGGTTTGTTACTGCACATAAATCTCATTTCTAAAAAAAGTTCTAAAAAGCATTTGGAACATCTATATAATAAAAGAGAGATTCTCAACCTTGTTCCCGAGTGTTCTCAGAGATGGCTTTATCTCGAGTTCTGATTTTTTGTACATTGGTTGGGTATACCATGCTATGGGGCGTTTGGACATTCATTTTTTCAAAACTATTCAGTTACTATGGTAATAACAGGAAAAACGGGTCGGTTGCTAGCTGAAGCACGTCGCTGATGCATTATGGGATAAAACACCATACCGCTGCAGCACACAAGCTGTGCGTATGTTATAACGTGCAATGCATTATGGGATACAATACCATGTCACTGTCCTGTGTCGCTCTAGCAACGCGTACCGCGCCGGCGCTTAGCAAAAGGCAAAACAGAAGTGCGGGCTTAGGCTTAGAATCAATGTATCCAGTTGCAATGGCAAAAAGCAAGCGACAAATATGTTACACAACCTAAAGGAAAATGACAAAAAAATTGAAGCAAGCGTCTGAGAAAATACAGAGATTAGAATGAAGCTGCCAATGTAAGTATTTCAGGGCCTCTTTTACTAGGCTACCTGTATTCTTTTAGAAGTTTACTCTTCTAATGATACCGTAAATCGATTTATAAAATATTTTCGTGAAAAAATCACTTTCTATTCTACACACTTCAAGGGGTTCGTAAAAAAAAAATCATTTTTTCAATGTTCTTTATTAACATAACCTATAGGCCTACCTTCAAGTGTTCCCTGAAGGATTCTAAACATGCCTTTGAGTGTCCCTAGCCTAGAGTTTATAAGTATCCAAGAAAATGTTTTTTTGGCCGCAAAAATATTTTAGAACCTAAGGTGACGGCACGCAATATTATAGGCCTATATTTTGTTGCTTAATTTTATAGATAACATCCGAAGGGGATTCCTCAGCTGGATCGTCTCTTCATGATGTCCACCAGCAGCCCCTCGCATAACACTACAAGCCAAGGAACTTAAAGAATCTTATAGATGTTGGTAGCATGACTTTTCATTAAAAGCGGAAACTGTGGTGCACTAAAATTCAAAGGGGAAACGACGGGGGTGTGTTGTGCAGATGACAACGTCAGCTTGGCCCCTTTACCAAATCCACCGGAGCCATTACACATATTTCTCATCTACTATAACGATATTCGTAAACACCTTCGCCAGTACTATTCTGCTTTTGCCATGACATCATTTGGCACTAATGAAATTCAGCTGCAAGGGTGGAATCCATTCTTTCGGATCCACGGTAAAAGAAAAACAAAACAAAAAAACCTTGAGATTTAGGGTTGCGGGTGTACTGGGCCGCCGAGAGAAATTGCGGGCCCGGGGGAACCTTGGAGTTACGGGCCCCCTTTTACCAACTTCGTTTTCCAGAACCCAAAACCAGAGGGGTGAGGGGGTTTGAAGTTAGCAGTGGCTGTGAAGTGGCCATGCGCGGCACGGGGGTGTGGGAGCTTCATGTAGGCCTATTATAATGTTGATGCAAAGGTGTTTTTGATTGAAATATTCATATGTAGAGTGTTTATGGAGACAGCCCAGGGGGTGGGTGCGGAAGTGGGGTGCCCCCTCCCGCAAAGCGCGGAACCCTTGCAGTGTTCACTTTCCAATACACATTTTCTCATGAACAATTGATAGAAACAAATATAAATTTATAATTGTTTCACTTTTTATTGATAGAGGTACATGATAAACGGTTTTTAAAAAGTAAAATATAGCTGATGGTTTTAGTTTTGTTTCAAATAATAATATACTCCCCGCCTAAAAAATCCGAACGATGTTGAAATGGCCATCAACGTGCTCAAGCCAGCTGGATAAATCTCTCAAACTTCCACATCATGCTTCGTTATCAATGCATTACGGACACAGGTCAATAAGCAAACACATTATGCGAACGCCGCTCCTGGCATTTATTATTATAATTCACCTACATACCTACATCCTTTTTAATACAGTAATTTATATCGTTCGGATTTTTTAGGCGGGGAGTATATATGAAGTGTTCATGGAGAGTTCATATATGAAGCGGCCCTGGGGGGGGGGGTTCAGGCACGAAGCGCAGAAACCTTGCAAGGTTCACTTTTCAAAACCTATTTTTTCATGTATATTTGATAGAAACAATTTTAAATTGGTAAGTAGTCCACTTCATATTTCATGACGAACCGTTTTATAAACAAAATCTTAATTGTGTTTGTGTAAATTCTCAAACCAAGAGAGGCCCAGCCAGCACTAAATTTATTAACCGCGCGTAGTGCGTAAAAAATGGAAATTTCATGGGTTACAGAGTATTTTCTCAACGTAAGTAGGTGTCGTTGCCGCAGGAGGGGAAAATAGGCCCCCTGTATCTGCCAATGTGCTGTCTTTCTCCCCCTTCTCTCTCTCTCTCTCTCTAGCTCCCACTCACTCACTCACTCACTCACTCTTCCTCTCTCTCACTTTCTCTCCCTCTCTGACTTTTGTCACAAACGCAAGGGCTGAACTTTTATTTTTTTTTACGGGCCCATAGCACCCCGGGCCCCCTAGGACCCCGGGCCTGGGATCAATTACCCACTGAGGGTGTAAAATTTACTGCAGCTGCATTCGTAATGTGAAATACGGGACAGACGGGAGGGACCTTGATCCTTCAGTGATTGCTTCTGTTTCATTGATTGTTCCCATTTCAGTGATCGCTCCTGTTCACTCAGCTAGCGGGGGCCCGCGCGAAGCGCGGGCCTCTCGCTAGTTTAGAATAATGGAGAACTTGTTAGAAGAATCCACAAGTGTAGAGAAGTCTCTATTTATAGGGATGATGTAATCTGTAAGAAGTCTCATTGGCTAGTACTACAGTACATACAGATATATAGTGCCAAGTCTAATTATGGTAATGATGTAATACAGTAGCGCTCTCTTGAGAATTCTAGAAGCTTCTAAGGGAAAATGCATAAACGGAAGAGTAACACAAGAAAAGATCATTTTAGACCGGGAGTTTGCATTGGAGATAGCCAAGATTGGCTGTCATTTGTTAAAACCTTTTACCTGAACCCATGCTCAGCAATTTCCTGGGCCTCGCACACCATGGATTTCAGCGGTAAAGATGGACCTGCTGTGACATGCAGCCAGCAAAATTTTTGTGAAGAGACCAGATATCGGGTTAGTTTCATTGAAAAATAGCGAGACATTTCTAGAAATCAAGGGCAGGTTCCAGCCAGAATTGCTTCTGTCTCCCTAGCTTTCGGGTTACAGTTTCATTGAAAAACAGCGAGACAGTTCTAGAAATCAAGGGCAGGTTCCAGCCAGAATTGCCTCTGTCTCCCCAGCTTTAGCAATAGTTCAGCTTCACTGCGCTAAAACAATGTAACTGCTGAAGCATATATGGGCTACTTCTTGCCCAGGTTCCCAGGCATAGAGTTAATAAATCTGCACTTGAGTATAATATAACTTGGAGTTGTCAAATGTGTGATTACTTTGATGTCAAGGAGGAATTCTACTATATTCTTTACCACTCAAGAATAGGAATTCATGACAAAATTGTATGTTTTCTGTTGTGAAATTTACCAAATCGAACAAGGAAATTCAACATGGTGAATAGTCTCTTACACAAGTGCATATAGCAGACCCGTGTATACTGTTGTTTGAAGAGATGTGTGTCAGAGTTGGCAAAGTATTACAATGAATGTTGTAGCTGATTTGAAGGTGACCGATCACCTGCTCAGTGTGAAAGGCCTTATTATCTGTTTGTACTAAACCTCATGACTGAAGAAGAATGACTTAACAATACAAATAATTATAGCAATTGCAAAAAAACCAGAAATTAATTCAGTTTTTGCAGTTATTCCAGCTTCAACAGATTTAGAGAAAATAATCATTGAAATATTTTCTTCCAGTTGTTTTGTTCAAACAGCCTATATGTCTAAGAAGCTATAGAAATTTGAAAATTAGCCAAGTAAAGTGGAAAACATGAATATTTGAGAAATATTGGCTACACTTGTCTTTCATTTGGTTTGTTTTTACAGCTTATGTGTCAAAGAAGCTACAGACATTAGAACAGACACACCATGAATATGTTAAGGTAAGCATTAATGCAGTTACACTTAGGATTGATGGGTATAATAATGGTTTGAACCTTTTAGGTCCGTATGCACAAAAGAGTTAGACCGGGTCTAAAGTTAGACTTGGTCTAAGTGTAATTTTGTCCCAACAGAAAAAACATTTTCCTTTACACCAACGGGAGGTATTTTGTATTTATTTTGAAATTTGCATTTATATCTTTCAAATTTGCTAGTTACTTTATGAAGAAAGTGTGAATAAATATCAATTTGAGGCAAAACTAATTTTGATTTAGACCAGGTCTGACTTTAAACCTGGTCTAACTTTTTGTGCATACGGACCTTAATGCCCATATCCATCTTCCCAACTGGTTGGTTGTTTTTGTGTCATCTGCAAGAATTGTAGAACGCACATAGGGATTACTCTGGTAGTATGTCTGTGTATCTGTGTGTGTGGTCAAAACCCTTAATATATTGTATGCCGTATGAGTTCCGTAAGGGCTACAATGATGTAACTTGGTGGAAAGGAAGGGGCGGGGTGGGGTTACATGTTGGTGACCTCATGTGACCTTTGGCCCCATTCACAAACCGCGACGGCAGACAACACTAGCGGTCCGAGGACAGCGATGTATTTTTGAGTTTATAATTTCATCTCGGAGTCTGTTCCACTGATCCACTACCCAATGGGAGAAGTACTTTCTTGCATTCAACCCAATGCAGAACTTGTAAAAAAAAATTGCATTTTTCTGTCATGAGTATAGGGTTTTCTTTCTCTGTTGTCCCCATGGAACTTAAGTTAGGAATGGGGACTATAAAATGCACTCTGTCCGCATGTCCGAAAAATGTTATCCCTGGAATTTCTGTGAATTAAAGGCTGACTCAGAGATTTCCCGAGGAGGGCGCCCTCAATTTTCAAACAAATCATGATTTTTGCATGTACACAATGCTTGTCCATATACTAATCACTGTGTGAAATAGATAAGCTCAAATCGAAGTCCTTCATACACTGTATAGAAAATCACAACTTTGTTATAAAATTCCGGATCCGGAATTTTGGTTATACACACTATCCTATGGCGCGCAATAGTATACATAAATGTTACTGCATCAAAACAAAATATCCAATTCATCGCAAACTTTGGAATTGTGTATTTTAGGTTACTATCTTTAGTTCTAGGTGACTATTTTTAATTATTACACACAAAAAATATATTTTGAAATCTCTGAGTCAGCCTTTAAGGGAGTGGTCTGGTGTAGTTGTCTATTCTTAGTGATCATGACATTGGGCTGGGACATATTTTGCCTTGTTTTACCTTTGGATCTGTAAAGATATATTTTGTATATACAGTATGAAGCCTTAGTACATGCTATAGTGCCTAACAGTACCTGCAGATATTGATCTTTTAACTGGCAAGAAATATAGAATATTGTCATTTTTGTTGAGTATCAAAATATGTCCAGTATTTGAGAACACAAAATGGCCATTGGCCAATGCAGTTATTTATTTTGTAATTTATTAAAGGGATCTCAGCAAAGGCCTATGCATTTGTTATTTATATTTGTATTATTAAAGTGGATTATTTTAATTGCCCTTTTAAAATTGATGAGGGGTGATGGTTTGAAATTAACATTTGCCTCCCAACATAGACACATTGTCATAATCATGAATGCGTAAGATACATCAAACAATTTATGGTTGAGCCATTATGATTCCAAAATTTCAAAATAGAGAAAATTGTAAAGGGATGTGGAAATTTTATTTAAAAATGTAAATAATTTTGGGAGACCTATCTAAATACAAAATTAGGGGTTTTTTACAGCCTTTGACCCAAAGTATTTTTTAAATTGAAGTCCATAGATTATAAAAAAGGTAAAGTGTCATGCTGAGCAAGCTCGTTCGCGGAGTGCCCATCTCTCTTGGTCTTACCTTGGTGTAAGATATTCATGAGTTAGACTAGAGTAAAGACTCTTTTACGGAATAAAGCTGTACAATCCTTGTAATCCTTTGATCCTCTTATAGAAGATTTCATGCTAGGCTAATTTCATGAGGTCTTACATAGAGGATGAACGTAACATTTTGGCCAGACTCCTCCATATATCATTTTTGCTGTGGGGGGTTCGCCACCCATCCGCACAACAAGTCTGTTACCTGGTACCCATTTATACACCTGGGTGGAGAGGAGTAATTGAGGTAAAGCGCCTTACTCAAGGGCACAACACATTGACCCCAGCGGGGCTCGAACCCACAGCCTTTGGAGTGTGGAGCGAGTGCACAATCCACTGGACCAGTTGCTGAGTTGTTTACACACGACTTGAAAAATTTTGCAGGTGCTATAAAGCAAAAATCTACATTAATTTTGACAAAGAACATAGAAACAAACGTAAGGTAGTTACAACTGGAAGCTTAATTTTACTTCGAAGTAAAACAAAAAAAGCAAGCAAGGCATGTTTATTTCATTGAGGTAACCTTTATACATGTATTTGTTTGAAGGTATTTCATCCAGTTGCGTGTAACCCCCATTAATAATGATGCCGTATTGTTCTTCCTATACAGCTTGAAGATAACCATTTAGACAAGAAGACATACATAGTAGCACTCACGACCCAGGATGGGCCAGGATGTGTTAAACAGGGTTATCAAACAAGGAGAGGTGAGCTTCTGTAAAGGCTGACAGTAGAGCTTTCAAAATATAATTTTTTGGTGTGTTAATTATAGAAAGCGTCAACCAGATAGTTTCACCTCTAAAGGGTTTCAATTCCAAAGTGAGAGATGAATCAGATACTTTTGTTTTTTAATGTAGTACACCAGAAGTAATAAACCCAGTGGTATGTGCAAAAAGGTTAAGATGATACTAACTTGAAAATTAGAAAGGGGAACTCTGCTAACCACCATCTTTGTTGTGGATGTCAATCTGTTGTACATGGCAACATTACGGTAAAACCGTCTTTATAAATTTCTTTGCTGCTTTGAAGTTTCAAGCGCTGACGTAGAACCATTATAAATAACCAACACACAACAAACATATAAACTTGCCTATTCAGAGAGTTGTGCATTTTATGCAGTGAAATCAAAGGTAACTAATAGCGTCAAAAAAAGTGGATTTTGTACACCAAGACCTTGCATGTGTGGCAAATCAAAAGGGCAGCAAACTAACCTTAGCTGCTTGGGAACTCTGAGTTCCCATGAGTTCTCCTTTCTAACTTCTACTAGCAGACCTTGGACCTTTACAAATTGGTATGAATTGATAGTTTTATTTCCTTACAGCAAGTTCGAGGTCAGATCCAACATACAGACTAGAATCTATGAAGAGATTTATATCCTGAAGGGGCGTATGGTTGTATTTGTTGTCATTCTGAAGGGTTATTAATATTTGTTTTGTTTCTGTTTTCATCTCTTTAAGTAAACCAACAAATCTCCACCTGTTGCACTTTATTTTTAAAGTTATTATCCAAACATACTTTTTTCCCAAAAATTGAATTACGGTTGACTACTTCATTGTCTAGGTCAGTCCTTTGATGCATTCGGAAAGACCTTATGTCGGGATCATTTGTGTGTCTGCGCTGTGTGTCTGTTGTGTGTCCGGCTGTTGTATGTGTGTCAACATGTTAGTATACACCTTTTGGTTGACATATTTAGTATACCACATTTGGTACACTTTTTCAACGTACTGTCACTTTTGGTCTAGCCTGACTTTTTCGGCAAGGAGAATTAGTTAATCACTTTAGTATGTCGTCTGTCCGTTTCCGTCGTCGTCGGTCCTGTCTGTCTGTCTGTCATGCCGTATGTCTGATCGCCGTCAGGTTCACGGTTGTGTACGATTTATCTGGGTTCCGTAAGGGCAACGATGGTGTAACTTGGTGGAACCAGGAGCGGGTCCATGATTTTGGTTCTCGACTGGATTAGATTTTGGGCGTAAATAGGAAATTTTAAGTTATCTTTAATTTGCATACTTACGAAATTTTCCCGCCAAGGCTTGTGTACAGTTTTCAGGGAGTTCCGTTAAGGAGTATAAATGATGTAACTTGGTGGAAGGGAGCGGGCTGGAGAGCGTTCCGAACTGTAATTAGATTCGGGAGTCATTTGGCCAAATTAAGATGCAAATGAAGCTAATTAATATGCAAAAATCAGCCGTAATTGTATAATTTTTAACTGGCACATTCAGATACACAAAATGCCTTCACTGCATGAAAGCCTTACCATGGTGCGCATCTTTTTAGAATTTGAAAGTGTGTGATATATGCGGCTTCTTAGGTATGCAAAGGGGCTAATTAATATGCATAATTACTGATGTATCTCTGAAACAGTAATCGGATATAGCCAAAAATTCCTTTAGCTACATGAAGAATACTATGTCATGCATCTGTGGTGTTGAATCATATTGGGTCAAAGTGGCATTTGTTTGGGCGTTTTTTTCTAAGCTGCTAATAAGTTCTAAGCTGGCAGAATTTAATGAAAACAAGGTACTGTTTATGTAGGGTAAAAGTTTTCAAGGAGGTACGTAAGGGGTGGCGCTAGAATGATTAACTTGGTGAAACAGGAAGGGGCCGAAGAGTTCTAACTGATTAGATTTTTGGGCCCTATTCGGGCAAATTAAGTATGCAAAATGAGCTAATAATATGCAAAAAAATCAGCGTAATCGCTATAATTTTGAAACGGTTACATCGGATACACAAAAATTCCTGTCCACTGCACGAGGCATATTAGGTGGCATCTTGTTTGACAATTGAAAGTAAGTGAAATTATGCGGTTAGGTAGATTTAAACAGGATAATTAAATATGCAGAATTGCTGTATCGCTTGAAATGAAACGGTACATCGGATCTGTTTATTTAAAAGTATTTTTTCTTCACTACCGGGAAAGGATAGTCTGGCATTAATCTTTTGTGTGAATCAAATTAGGTCAAGGCATGTGGCCACTTAAAGGGGCTTTTGTGTTCAATGACCTAATTAAATATGCGTAATGCTGTAGCTGAAACAGTACATGGATATGCAATAATCTGTGTTACAATGGTGGGGAGGGGTGGGGTGTGGGAGGGGGGTAGGGTTGTGTTGAGGGTGTTGGGGAGGGGGGGCATTGTCGTATAGGGGTGGTGTGGGGGTGGTGCAGGGGTGGGGGGTTGTGGAGTGGGGAGGGCGGGGGGGGAGGTTGGGGAGGGACGAGGGGCAGCCGGGTGGTGGGGTGTGGGGGAGCGGGGACTGGGGTGTGGGGTGAGGAGGGGGGCGGGTGGTTCTGTTGGGAGGGGCTGGGGTGTTGGGGAGGGGGCGTAGGGTGTGGGGAGGGGGATGGGGTGTGGGGAGGGGGATGGGGTGTTGGGGAGGGGGATGGGTGTTGGGGAGGGGGATGGATGGGGTGTTGGGGATAGGGGGATGGGGGGTGTTGGGGAGGGGGTGTTGGGGAGGGGATTGGGGTGTTGGGGAGGGGGATGGGGGTGGTTGGAGGGGATTGGGAGGGTGTGATTGGGAGGGGGTGGGGTGATTGGGGAGGGCGGATGGGATTATTGTGGGTTTTGGGGACGCGGGGTGGGGGGTGCGGGGATTGGGGGGGGGTTGGATTGGGGAGGGGGTGGTATGCCGGATGGGGTGGGGTATTGAGAGGTGCGGTGTTGGGGAAGGGGGTTGGGGTGCTTGGCGGGAGGGGGGGGGTGTGGTGTTGAGGGGTGATGGGGAGGGGGTTGGGGTGTTGAGGGGGTGTTGGGAGGATTGGGGGGGTTGGGGAGGGATTGGGGTTTGTGCAGGGGTGGGAGGGTGTGGGGTGTTGAAAGGGTGCTTAGGGAGGGGTGGGGTGTTTGCGGGGACTGTTGGGATGTGGGGTGGGGTTGTTGAGGGGTGGGTTGGGGTGGAGGGGGGGGTGCGGGTGTTGTGTGCGTTGGGGGAGGGTGGCGCGTGGGGGTGTTGAGGGGTAGTCTGGGGGAGAGCGCGGTGGGGTGTGGAAGGGTGTTGGGGTGTTGGGGGGGGTGGTGGGGGTCAGGTTGAAGGGTGTGGGGGGTAGGCGGGGGGGGGTTGGGGAGGCGGGGGGGGTGTGAGGCGGGTGGGGTGGTGAGGGGGTGTTGGGGAGGGTTGGTGGGGTGTTGGAGGTTTTGTGTTGTTGTTTTGTATTGGGAGGGGGGGGTTGAGGTGTGTGGGGAGGGAGGGGTGGGTTGTTGAGGGTGGGTGGTTGGGGAGGGGGTGCGAGGTGTTGAGGTGCTTGGGGTCGGGGTGTTGAAGGGTGTTGAGGGGTGGGGGTGTTGGGGGAGGGGGTGGGGGTGTTGAGGGTGGGGGGGGGTTATTTGTGTTGTTGGGTGTGTTGGGGATATGGGGGGCGGGCGGTGGAGCGGTTGTATTGGGGACGGAGGGGGGGAGGGTCCTGCTCTCGGGGGGCGAACTGGGGGTGGGGCTGTGGAGGGGGGGCGGTGGGAGGGGGGCGGGCGGGGCGGTAGAGGTGGTGTGGTGGGGAGTGGGGGGGGGGTCGTGGAATCGCCGCGGGGAGGGGGAGGAGGCTGTGGTTGGTTGGGAGGGGGGGCGGTGTTTGGGGCCTTTTGGGGGGGAGGGTGGGGGGGTGGGGAGGGGTGGGGGGAGGGGGTGGGGTGTGGAGGCGGTGGGGCGGGGAGGTTGGGTGTTGTTGGAAGGGGAGGGTGGGGGAGGGAGGGCGGCGGGAGGGGGGGGGTGTTGAAATGTGGTGGGAGGGGTGGGGTGTAACTGGCGAGGTGGGGTGCGTAGGGAAGGGGTAGGTGGTTCAGGAGGGGTCGGGTAGTGTGCGTCTGGGTGGGGTAGGGTGGGGTTGTGTGGGGTTGGGAAGGGTGGTGGGGAGGGGGTGGGGTGTTGCGGGGAGGGTGGTTGGGAGGGGTGGGGTGTAGAGGGGGGTTGGGGAGAGGGGTGGTGTGTGGGGAGGGGGGTTGGGGTGTTTGTTGAGGATGGTGGTGTTTGGGGAGGGAGTGGGGTGTTTCGAGGTGGTGTTGCGCGGAGGGGGTGGGGTGGGGTGTGAGGTGGTGTTGGGGAGGGTTTTGGGGGGGTTGTGGATATGGGGGGGGGGGGAGGGGGTGCGGGGAGTCGGGGGGACGGGTCGGAGGTTGGGGCAGAGAAGGTCGGGGGGGGCCCGGGGGTGTGGGGCGAGGGGGGGGAGCGGAGGGGATGGGTGCTGAGTGAGGTGGGGGGTGGGGAGGGGGTGGCGGCCACCTTTGGGAGAGGGTGGGGTGGAGGGCGGGTGCGGAGGGGCAGGGGGATGGGTCGGGGGTGGGGAGGGGATGGGGGGGCCGGGGGGGGTAAGGGGCGAGGGGGGGGGGTGAGGGGGAGGTGGGGTGCAACGGGCCGGGGGGGGTGGCGCGCGGCGGGGGGGGAGGGGGCGTGGGGTGGTGCAGGGGGGGGGGGGAGGCTCGGGGGGGGGCTCGTGGAAGCGTCGGTGGGTGGGAAGGCGAGGGGTGGGCTGTAGAGTGGCCCGGCTCGTTGGTGGGCGAGGGCGGTGGGCGGGGGGGTGGCTTGGGAGGAGGTCGGTGGGTGGGGACGAGGTGGTGCGTGGTGGGAAGGGGTGGGGGGGGGAGGGGGGGGGGGGGAAGGGGGGTGATTGGCGATGGGTAGGGGGGGGGGTGGCGGGTTGGTTGGGGTAGGTGGGTGGTGCGGGCCTGGGGGGGAGGGTGGGGTTGGGGGCGGGGGTGTTGGGGGAAGGATGGGGGCGTGGGGCGGGGGTGGTGGGGGAGGAGAGTGGGGGTGTTGGGGAGTAGAGGTGGGTGTCTGGGGAGAGGGTGGGTGTTGCGGGGGGTAATGGGGGTAGGGGTGGGTGGGGTGGTGGGGACGGGGGGGGGGTGTGGGAGGGGGTGGGGCGGTGGCGATGGGGTGTATGTTGAAGCGCTAGGGTGGGCGGGGTGTTGGGGAGTAGGGGGTGGGGTATTGCGGGGTGTGGTGGATGGAGGGGGGGGGGGTGTGTTAAGATTGCTGGAGGGTGGGTGGGGTGGGGTTGTTGGGGAGGGGAGGGGGGGTTACTTCCGGTGCGGGGTTGTTGGGGGAGGGGTGGGGGTGGGGGTTGTTGGGGAACGTGGTGGGGGGTTGGCAGGGTGTTGGGGAGGTGTTGGGGCGAGGGGGTGGTGGTGGTTTGGGGGAGTTGGGGATTGGGGCGGTGGGGGTGTTGGGGGAGGGGCGGGGGTGTGGGGAGGGGAGTGGGGGTGCGGGGGTGTTGCGGAGGGGGTGGGGGGTATTGGGGATGGGGGGGGGTGTGGGGATGGGTGTGTGGGGAGATGGTGTGGGGTGGAATGTTGCCTAGGGGTGGGGTGTTTTAGGGTTACTGGGGGGAGGGGGAGGGGAATCGCAAATCATCCACTGTATCGCTTGCACAACTTCTTTCGGAACATTCTACTGGTGCATGTTAATTGGTGTGAGCTCTTTGTCTACAGCGATACTGCGAAAGCAGGCAGGACTTGTGGTTCGCGAACCCGCTTGTTTTGTGCCAGTGATGGATCACGTTCATTTGCTATGCTTATTACATTGGACAATGGTGTTTCTTATGTGATTTTGTGGTAAACCCAGGAAGTCAAAGCGTCATTTAGGAGTATTAGCGGTATATATGCATGTCGTGTGTGATATGTGTGTTCCATTTTTGTTTTAGGTTGAACTGTTTTTTTTGGATCTCAGCCCAAAAACGCTTGGCCTCTTGCAGGCAAACTTGATCAGAAGAATAATTGACCCAAGGTTCATATGTGGGTGTTCTCCAATTGTGGTGAAAGGTCATGGAGGTCGTTTAAGGGGCTTGAATCTATCCATAGGTTTTCCTGCCACAATCAAATGCCTAGGATCACCCAATTGGTCAGTGTACGCATGACCCAAAGACCCGAGGATCCAGAGCTGATTTGAGGCCAAAAATGGGTTCAGGAACTAGGTTTTTTTCAACGATTTCAGGAAAATAAGCTGTGATTCCCTTCAATTTCCAGCACATTTTGAGGGTTTTTTGAAGAAAATATGGCTTGGACCTTGAAAAGTAGGGTCTTGGATCTGAAATGGTCCGAAAAGGGAGTCTCTGGAACTCAAACAGAGCCTGTGATAAGGGTATAATAGGCGCACATTACCATACTTCATCCCAATGTGAGACCCCGCAACCCCAGGGGGGTACACAGATTAGGGTAAATGTTATGTGGGTGGTGAATTTAAAAGGCATTCAGTCATTTTGTGATCAAGTGGACTGTTGTTTGCTTCGGACCAAATGCTATGACTTCCATAATCGGATACTATATGGGACTGCTGCCCTATTTTTTGCTGATTCTTGTATGTGTTACGGTACTTGAAGGTGGCCTGATGCTTTTTGGCTAGTCAACTTAAGGTTATGGAGGATAAGATGGTCAACTAACAGATTTTGAGGCCATAGATAGCTCTGTATTCTGAGGTATAAGCCCATTGGTTGCTGTATATTTATTTCTTCTTGTTTATATAGATATATTTGTTGTGAATTAACAAAAACTTTGGGGATTTTTTCTCAGACCAAAACCAATTCAGTCTTTATATCAACAAAACTAGGCCAATGGTCCACAACACCACCCAACATGGCATAATTCTCAAATAAGGAAGTATAAGTTATGAAAATTCTTGTGTATTAGAATACAGATTGCCATTACTATAGAATATCAATAGCCAGTTAGTAGTTTTTCCTTTCCCGGGTAACCAGCTACCCTTTAATGGATCAAAATGAAACACATGTACCTCACAGAGTTAAATGAATCTGAAGCATTTCTTTTCTTGTTTGGGTTGTTTCTCCAGTTCGAATTTGCAAGTTGCAAAGAGTAATGGTGAAGAAAGGAATTGCAGATAATTTAGCCTTTCTGTCTTTTGACCCTGAAGCAGTACTTTCTAAAGCTACCTATGTAAGTATTATACAAAAAGAAGCTGCATGCTATAATGAAAAAGAAAGTCTGTGTGTACAGTCCACTAATACCTTAAGTGTATCACAAACAAGGCCCAGTTTATGCTGAATTGGATGAGATTGTGCTTTGATATAACTCACCCCTATTCACATATTTTCTTAATCTTTTTCTTATTCTCTAGCAACCACTTGAAGACCATCCTCAGAAGGTTGGGGAAGATGTGGTCACTGTAACTGGAATAGAAAGAACAGTACATTCAAAGAGTGACCTGCCCACAACATGGCAGACATATTTCCTGAGTGATGGGTGAGAGAAAACTTCTGTTTAATGCAAGCGTCATGTTTTATTACCAAATATTTGCTGTCAAATTACGTTGGGTACTTGGCCAAATTTTGCAGGATAATTCTTTATGTATACTGTATTAAGTCTATGGAACACTAAGATGCGCTCTAGTGCTCGTATTACCAAAAGGTGTCCCTTTAAAAATCGAAAGTACTGATTTTTGCCCTGATGTAAAGCTTTCCATAAAAAATATCCCCATCTGAAAGGATAAACCTGAGAAATGTTTCTTTGGTACAAAAATTGTGAGATTTCTAATTTCGTATAGGAGCAAATACGAAATTCAGCCTATGATTTACATTGAAATATAAGCAAATCAAAATCACATTTTTTTCTCTATTTTAAGACATTTCTGTAGCCAAATACAAGGTAAAAATCTATTGAGTGTCTAATCTATATGAAATTACTATTATGACACTATATTTGAGTGTCTTAAAATCTCTCATTGCACCTTTAATTCTTTCAACCCTGGTAGATTCTCAATAGGTTACCACCTGTGTCTTTTGAGATGGCTTCCCAAATGACCAGCCATTTATATATATATATATATATATATTTAAAAGGTCATTATGGTGTTCATCTTATAGTAGATAAATCCAAAAGCGATCTTCCAAACACGTGACCAGATCGTTCCACTGGTCAAGACAGGAGGTTCTCAGTCGAAACAGAAATGAATGGAGCTTAGTAAGTCTATGGAGCTCACACAAAACAAGGAAAGGAGATTAATTTCTCTTTACGTTTCAATTCACATTGCCGAAATCACGGGTGGTTATTTAGCATGCTATCAATGGACTAATACCACAATACTCCTCTGTATCCGCTTATCTCAATAACCATGATAACTCGCGGAAATAAGAACAATTAGATAGCTGCTGTGTGATACAAGAACATGGTCACATTGATGTGAACATATGTGTAGATGTATACAAATAAACTTACTGTCACAGAGCAGCTATCGACTTTCATAAACGGGAGATAATGGTACATCATCATTTTGTCCGATCACCCCCGCCCATCCCAGCATAAAAGATTTTTTTCCGATGAATCTACTATAGGGTAATAGGATTACAACTAGACGACAAATAATTAAGTAAATTAAAGTATTGAACTTACCTGCCTCACTTGAATGT